>PVLD010006135.1:65747-103842 GCA_004027595.1 Dinomys branickii | reverse complement strand
TCGTTTTTTATCTGAGAAATCATTGTGGGTATGTGGGTTATTTCTGCTTTAAGCTCTTTCATGGCCTGTTGGAGTTGTTTAATTTCGGATGCAATCGTTTCATATCTTGAAGTTATGAGGCTTCCTGGTTCCCTTGTTTCTTCCTCTTCAAAACTTGTTCTGGGTGGGGTTGAGTTTTGAGACTGCGTTTTGCTCCTCTAATTTCCCATTTTTGGGTATCAGATTCAAAATGTGGAGCTATAAATTCCAAAGGCAGTTCAACAGGCGGAGGTCAGCTGCAAAGGCTGCTCCAATGATTCCTTCTCTTTGGGAGAATGTCCCTTAAGCTTTCTGCTGAGAGTTCCGCTTAAAAGGCTGTACAGATATTGGTTAGATACTCCCTACCTAGTGACCTGGGTGAGATGTGTAAGACCGCTCCCCCGCCCTCCCATGGTTCCCTGCAGGTATAGGGATGGATCTCCTCCCCTACTCAGTGATCTGGTCGCGAGCGCCGATATCTCACCAGTTTTTGGAGTCCCTGCAGGCATGAAGGTTCCAAGGTGCCAGTCTATCCTTTGGGGCTTTCTGCGCGGCCCGCCCGATGCGTGCGAAACGTGGGACCGCTGGGCGTTGCCGCCGCCAGAGAGCCGATCTCTGTCGGGAGTCGCCGGGGGTCTGCTCCGGCTCGGGAGGCGGGAGGGGCCGAGCTGTTCGTGTTCTCAGGGCGTTAGGACCCAGCAAATCTTCCTCCCCGCTCCCAGCGTTTGGGGCCCTCCCCGCGGCCCGCCCGACACGCGCGAAACGTGGGATTGCTGGGCGTCTCCGCCCCTAACAAGCCGATCTCTGTCGGGAGTCGCCGGGGGGCTGCACCGGCTCGGGAGCCCGGAGGGACCGAGCCGGCTGCACTCCCACGGCGCTTGGACCGAGTCAAGCTTCCTCCCCGCGCAGATCGTCCCTGGCTCCCAGCGTCTGGGGCTTTCCCACATCTCGCCCCAGCAGCCTGGTCCGCCCTACCACATCTCCCCCGGCATCTCAGAGAAATACGCCCAGTTTGAACTTCCCAGCCGAGGTCCCGGCATTCACGCTCGCCAAGTCTGTCTTGAGCTGGTGGAGTTTATTAAGGAGGATCGCTCCCTTGCTGCTCACCTGGTCACCATCTTCCCCTTAATTATTTCTTTGACATCTTTCTTATTCACTTTCTTATCCCTGGGACAGTACACCCCCCATCAGCAATTTAAGGGAGGGAAAGTATACTTTGCTTACCATTGCAGAGGTTTCAGTCCATAGTCAGCTGGCTCCAAAGTAAAAGAGGAAGATGGAAGGTCCTCAGTTAGTGAAAGCTGCTCGTCTCATGGTGTCCAGGAAGCAAAGAGAAGGGAGATATCACCTTCCTGGTCTTGCACAATGACTCACATCTTCTGAGCAGGCCCTACCTCCTAACAGCAACTCAGCTACAATGTCCTTATAATCCAATCACCTCCTACTACCCTTGTCTATGAACACATGAGTGTTTGGTTGGGACATCTATATATATTACTCTTTAAAGTGTGAACAGAGCAAATTATCAAGTGTTCGATATGGCATTATTCACATTTAACTTGTCTGCCAAAAGTATCTTGTTCAGATTATGACTGAAAAGTTTATATGGTGTACTTGAACCAGTAATCTCTCATTAAATTTGTTGTGCTTTTCTTTCTTTCTAGGCATCCAAAGTACTTGATTAGTTCTTTTCTCATTTTCATTCTTCCTCTATAATCTTTTCAGTCAAAAAAAAAAATACTATAATTGTGTTTGTTGTCAATTTATTTTTACATTACAGGTCAGGCCAATTTTTAAAAATCTAATTTAATTCTGATACAAGTTATATTTTTATCCACTTTTCTGAACATCAGAGAACACGAAATTTGCTAGGTACTTTTGAGAACTCATTCACTTATTGTAATGTTAATTCACATTACAGGATGATGCTGTAAAAGAACCATAACACTTCTAGACAAGTATGTGAAATCATGTTTGCTGGAAAACTGGCTTTCATTGCAGTACAACACTCTATATTTATTAATTTATTAACAATATTTTGGTGGGAATAAATGTAAACCACAACAATGGCAGATTGCTGACAGAAATCCTTGTGCACATGTTCCAATGCTTCACAAGCCGCATAATTATGTACTGCAAGCATGTACTAATAACAAAAATAGGAGAAAAAGAAATACTATGAAGAAATAATAATATATCTTTAAAAATGTTAAATTCAGGAATGTAAAAATCTGGAGGAGACTGGGATTGGCATTGTTACAGTTACATATAAATATTTCCTCAAAGGCTCCTACCCACGTAGGCTTGAGGGGGTGATTGGATCCAGGGTGCATGATAATCATGAGCTGATTAGTGTCCGATGTGTTTATAGCCGACTTGCAGTTAGGAAGTGGATCTGCTTGAAGTAAGAGGGTCACTGGTCATGGCCTGGAAGATTTGATCTCATTCTCAGTCTTCCCTTCCCTCTCTCTTTGCTTCCCCACTGCCAGGTTAGGAGCAGCTTCTCCCTTCCAATGCCCCTCTGCCATGCTATTATGCCTTGGAGCCAGTGGGCTACAGGCTGAAAACTCTGCAAAGCGTGAGCCAAAATAAACATCCTCTCCTTTAAATTATGGGTGCCAGGTATTTTGTCTCAGTCACGGGGAAATTTACTAGGACAGGCATTGATACACCAATTGAGGTTAAGCCCTTACCCTTTTGCATTAGTTCATATCAAACTACATATATTTAAAGATGAATTACTGCTCAGTAATTAAGGCTCAATAGATAGAAAGATTGTGGGATTTTGAAAGTCTGTGTGACTCTTTCATATTTCTTAAAATTAATCCATCCTTTTGTGGCTTCACAGAAGCCAGTAATAAATAAATCTTGGAGAGTATGTTGTTCTTTTTATATCACAATTATTGTTCCTTGCTTTATTATACAGATAACTTAAAAATTTTCTGCCTTATTGCTATATGCAAAGGGTGGAAGTATGAGATCCACTTTTTGAAGTGAAGTGATAAACATGGAGCATAACAGTACTAACAACGCATAATTTGCAATCCTGATTCCTCTAAAGTTAGGGCTATTGTATATGTAAAATCTTCACAATGCTTATGAAAATTATTTCAAACACTAGTCATACTTTCCAAACATGCACTAAGAGGTTTCTGTTATAGGTCTATGGCTTCATATTAGAGGACAATGAGTTTCAAAACCTTTTGTGCATTTTTTCTAAAAAATAGAATATTCCATGAGTATCCTGAAGTCATCACATTATCATCTTTCTAACTAATTTCTATGTCAATTGCTATAGCAATTTTAATCCTACTACTTATCTCTGATTTGACTCCAGAAATGCAGGTTAGCTTCATAGAAAGAAAATTAAACTATAGAGAAAAATTAATACTCAAACAAGAATAATTATATGAAAGAAACGAAGATGCACACAGGTTGCTCTCAACCCAGCTCCCCACATAGAAGGCTGTATGACCTTGACTAGATCCAAGATACTTCCTGTCAAGTTTAACAGTTTGTACCAGGGTCCGCTTATGGAACCACATATTTTTCTTACCTTTAGCAAAAAAATAAGAGATAATATTTACTATTTAGGGTATCTTTGTCAATTTCTCTCCTTTGTCTGTCCTCCACTTATTTTTTTTTCTTCCGGCTACTGTTTTGTTTGTCTCTAGGTGTGTTCAAGATTATGTTCTTATAAAATGGTTTTTATAAAGCCTTGTATAATTTTTCTTAAAGTATTGCCTTCCTTTTAATTTTGGGAACATTTCCACTTAAAATGTTATATAAATTCAAAAACTAAAAAAACAGAATTAGTCATTGTGAAGGTATATTGATTGTTCTCTAAAAATATGAAATTTAGGTTTTTGAGAAAGTTAGAGCATAAACGTCATGTTTAACATGTGTAAGTGGTGAACCAGTGAAGACTGTGGCAGTTATTTCTCTGTCGCTTTCAAAAAATATCTAAGGGAAATACATTAGAGCAGGAGACATTTGCTTTGGCTTATAGTTCCAGGGTCTTCAGTGCATGGTCAACTAACTCTAAGAAGGAAGGTTGTGATAGAGGAAAAGTGCGCACCTCGTGATAGGCAAGAATGACAGAGAGGGCAGAGAGAGAGACAGACAGAGAGAGACAGAGAGACAGAAAAAGAAATTGAGAGCATGTGCTAGTGTGCTTATAGCGTCTACTTTTGTTCTATCTGTGCTCCCTCTCTATTTGATGGTCTGATGTACATTCAGGCTGAGTCCTTCCCATCAGATTTGTGTCTTCTCAGATGGCGTTCTTTCCAGAACCAGCCTCAGAATCACCACATGTGTGCTTTACTCATTGCTTAGGTGTTTCTCAGACCAATCAAGTTGAATTTAACTATCACAAATACTAATGATAAAAGTAAGTATAGATACCACAGAATGTTTAGTGTGGCAGTGGGAGGATGTATGAAGGTTGGAATACAGCTTCAGATCTATCTAGTAGACCGAACTTAAAAGGCAACCTGGAATCCCATTAAAATGGTTTGAACTGAGAAGCAGGACAAGAATAAAAAACTAACTTTTTTTTTTCTGTCTGATCTGTAGCAGGACCTTTAAGAAGAAAATAAAAATAGGATGAGTATAATTGATTAATATGCAGCAGGAAACTAGGAATCGCTTTGCAGTCATTCAAGTCCTAGGCCAATCACTAATTCCTTGATGTAGACAAATGTCAGTTTGAAGGTTCTAAATTGAGCTGATTATTACACCTGGAGACAAACTGAAGGGGTCTAGTTAAATGTTTGTCATAAGATGAGACCTATAGTAAATCCACATTTAGGCTATAGGAAAAGTTATGTTGGCTTTTCTTCTGGTTTTAGCCTCTTCACCAAACCTCCATTAAAATATTCCCTATAAACAAATTTGATTCTTCACTGAGTGCCTACTTTCTCTGGGCAGGTAACCACTTGTTTCCTTTTGATAATACTTTTATTAAGGTATGAAGACCTTTCTTTGTATAATACATTGCAGATAAGTTTTCAAACAAATATTTTTCAGCCTGGCCAAATAAAAAGTCATAGGAAGAGATACTCTGAAATAGATGCTGTGTGTCTCCATTTAGAGTAATAGTAATATTTGAATGAAAATATTAATGAGTTAGAACAAAATAAAATAGTAGCAATGAGAAAGGTTATACAGATATTTCACAGGATCTATGGGAGATTGGTTCCAGATTCTTGTGGGTCAAAGTCTATCAATACTCAAGTCACCTTTATTATATGCTATGGAATTTGCATATAACCCATAAAGGTCCTCTCCTATATGTCTAGGTTATGAGGAACATTTAATACCAGGTATATTTAAGGGAAATAATTTTATTGTTTAGGAAATAATGACAAAAATGTTCAGTAGTATTTAGCACAAGGTGCAAATTCTTTTAAAACATATTTTACCCACTACTGGTTGAATCCCAAGGTGTGGAACTTGTATTTATGAAAGACCACCTGAAACTAATTCATATATACATATAAATTATATACACGTGAATGTGCATATTTACATATTTTATATATTTATTAATAGAAAGATATGAGGGCAGGACAGAGTCAGAAGGTATAATGCTCACATTTCTGCTGGTTTTTTAGGAGATAAATGTATGGTAGGTTGTAATTATCTGTAAAAATTTTCTTTGTCATTAAAGATTCAGCACTTGATGGAGGAGAAGTTATTTATTGTGCACTTTGGCATGTATTTTGGGGAATATTTATTCAAAATATTTTCTCTAAACTGTACAAAAATTAGTCATTCATTTTAAAATAATACACTGGCCTTCCTAAATCTTCTTCTTGCTCTTAAAAATCTAACAGAACACAGAGGAACTCTGTGTCTTTGATAAAAGGTTAACTGTCATGTAACACATTTATAGCCTAAATTATGAAAATACAGTAAAATAGTATAAATTTATATTTTGAAGCTAAATCTGAATTCCCAAATTTAATTTGGTCTCTTCTAAACTGCAATTAGTGGTAAGGTATGTCATAAATTAGATCACTCTTTTTCACCTATAACCTGCAAGCTTTCTGCAAAAACAGTTTATAGATCACTTAGTTCAATCATAGGAAATCATAATTAGATATATAATCAAAATACACGTACAATGTGTCACTATTTAGCTCTTCAAATTCTCTCAAGCATTACCTATCAAGAATTTTACTTTATTTCAGCACAAAACCATTTATGAAATAATAAAACAAAATTTCATAACAAAAATAAGAGAATGACAATAGTTAACACACTCTGTGTCATTATCTTCAAAGTAGTTACTCAGAGACAAAAAAGATTCTTACAAAGAAGGAGCAAAACAATAATAGCACAAAACTTTGATTTCAATTTGAAAAGGAAGATATTCAATTTTGTTGCTGTTATGAGTTTTCTTCAAATGTAATGCTATCCAAATATATACTCAAGAATTCATGGATGATTTACCTCAATTGATATAAAAATATCCATACTTTGTTACTACTTCAACTATGCGCAGAGAAAATTGCTTCAATGTATTTGTAGAAAGTTTGCATTAAACTCAATAAACACATAACTAGTCATTAAATATATGTAACATATAAAAATACAAAATTGTATTAAGAGCACTTAAACAGTATTGACACTGCTTTTATCCTTGCTTACATATGGAAAATAATTCAAATTAGTATGTAGAAACACAATTTAAAAATATTGGTTTGTAGTAAAAGGAAAGTGTTCTATAAAGATACAATCTAAGGTGTGCTATTGGTCATTTACAAATTCACTTTGCTGGTGGGAATGCAGACTGGTGAAACCACTGTGGAAATCAATGTGGAGATTCCTCAGCAAACTAGGTCTAAAGGTCCCATTAAACCCAGCTATTTCCTTCCTGGGTAGTTTTTCCAGAAGTGAAAACATCATACCACAGCAATATATGTGCACTCATGTGTATAGCAGGGCAATTTGCAAAGCTAAATCTTGGAAACAGCTCAAACGTCCATCAACTGAGGAATGGATAAAAAAGATGTGGTATTTTTATACAATAGAGTATTATTAAAAAATAAGTATAGATAAACTAGAGGTTTTATGGGTAAATGGATGCAACTAGGGACCATACTCATTAGTGAAATAAATCAGATTCACATGGGTAAACATCATAATTCCCTCCCTATTATAAGAGCCTGAAATAGTAAATAAAATCTGAAAGTTATTGTGAAAGGGGAAATAAACTGCTCAAATGGGAAGGAGCAACTGGGATGAAGGAGGGAAGAGGAAAACAAAAGAAGGAAGAGGGAACTATATATATGTATGTATATATATATATACACACACACACACGTGATAGCTAGGACAATTATACTACTAATAATATCTATTGGTTTATTGAAAGGTTATCACTCTTGCACATATAAATTGCTAGTTATGCACTATAATAGTTAAAAACTAATGCAAAATTTTATAACTGAATTACTGGTATTTTCTTTGTAAATAAATACCACTCAATTTTTCTAAGTATAAGAATCATGTGATTCACCCATTCTAACAAAAATATGAGAGCTATCAGAATTACAAAACGTCTATCATCAAATAGTGCCATAAATATTGTCCGTGAAAGTCATGGGTAAAATCAATATTTGTTCTAAGAGAATAACACCAGTGTTTTATTAATCTGTCTTCTTATAACCCCAAATGCCAAGCTAATAAAGTTTGTGGGAAAAAAACAATTCAAGTTACTTTTACAAATAAATATGTACTTCACAGAAAATTTAATCACATACACATACTTCCTTTGGACAACAAAACTCTGGGGTAGAAGCATGAAGTGAAAATTAACCTCATTTTATGGAAGAAGAGGCTAGCAATGAGGTAATTTATAAGCATGTGGGCTGTTTATGCATAGGTATCTGTGTCCCTGTGGGTTTCTGTGTATATGTGATGTGATTTTAATTTTTCCTACTAAACTTCTTTTGATCAAGTTAAGATCAAGAAAGTAGATGTCTGCCAATATTTTAAACATATTTAAGATATATTTCTCTTTTGTCATCAAAACAATGTTACTTTAAATTAATTGAGCTTTAAGCCCAGTGGCAATAGAATTTAAACCTCAGAAAGACAGACAATATGAATAAATTAAGTAATTTTGGGTGTGTGTGTGCACGTGTGTACATGTGCTTGTGGTGCTACAGATTGAACCCAGGGACTTTACATCACCCTTTTATTTTTATTTTTGAGAAAGCATCTCCCAAAGTTGTTAAATAGTTGCCCAGCTGGGCTTGAATATATGATTCTCCTGCCTCAGCTTCCCAGAGTGCTGAGATTACACATGTGCTCAGCATCTGGTTTAATTTAAAGTTAATTAAAACCAAACTGTATACTGGGAGGTATAGGTATGTGCAGATAGATTGAATCTGGTAACTGTCATCTAAAAGTAGAACTGTTGGTTGACTTTGTCTCCAGTTGGAAGAAACAGAACTCCTCTTTGTAATTTCACTTGATTGACACATCTATGAGTGTCTCTTATGATCCAACTGACCCGCTGAACTGAAATCTCAGCTGTATTTCCAGGATCTAATGAAGGGCGGATATTTTTCTTTCAAAAGTGCTTAGCTCTTTTCATTTAATGATGTGGGTTAAACGGGTGAGGAGCAGCATTGGAGGAGGCAGCAGTTTTCCTTGTGTTGCCAAGATGGAGCTTATTATTTGCTTTTCAGCTGCTAAAAGAAAAAAATAAGAGTTTACACTTTTTCATAATTCCTTAGGACAGTCTCCCTATAACTGGGAAAACATTGTTCTTCAGGATTATTTTCATCTGACAGCTCTTCTTCAGAATACCAAAATTTCAAGGTCTTTTCATTGTTCAGGATAAATCTTCAGATATATACTTCAGAGGAAACAATTTCAGAGAAATTTGGTCAGACTTAATATTTTAGGTCGAATTAGTTACAGTAGAAGTTAGTTCACAGATTGAAATAATAGTGATTGATACTGAAATTAATTTTGTAATAGGTAATATGTAAAGTGAGGGGGCAACAAAATAATTCTATGGCATATTTTTGCTTCTTTAATATTGTAATAGATGAAGCCTACCCTGATCAGCCCTTTGACTTCCAGTAAAACTCTTCTTAGTAGTAATGCTATGTGGATTTTTTTATGCCTTTCCCCCCTTTCTTTCATTTTCCACATCAAAGACTAGTCTTAGCTCCCAGAAAATGGAGTATTGTATGTCTTCTGTTCGCCGGGAATCACAATCTGAGCTGTGGAGATGCTACTCGTTATTTTTCATTCAAGTGGACTTGAAAACTTAGCTCAAATGGACTGAGATGTGCTTATCAGCTGGGTGGAGAGAGAAGGCAGAGATACGCTAGTCACCTTGGTTGAGAGTACTAGGGTCAAAATCCAGGCAAAGGTAAAAGAGGACAATTACACTGGGGCTCCCTAAGAGAAATTTGAATCTTATAATTTGAAATCAGTTTTACATGCTTACTTTTCATTCTGCTTATCATCTCTCCTGTATTTCATCCTGTAACAGTTTCAGTATCTGTTTTTAAATCTGTTTTTATTTCTCCTCCAAGATCAATTGCCTACAAATTTGTTATTGTACTCCTGGATCACTTATGAGCTGTAATGATCCCATTATCAGGTTTTGGAAATTCTAGTATGATTGGTGTGGGGAACCACTCAGACTGCTTTAAAGCTCAGGGGCATCTAAGGACACCTGAGGACTTGACTCTGCTTGTCTAGGTCAGGGGCACAGTGGGGTAGAGTTATGTAACCATGACTTAGCACAGGTAAACATGCACGCGCTGGTTACAGCACCGTGTAAGAATGTAAATGTGAGATAACAACCTGTGTAAGGATTATGTAATAAAAATGTAGTCAGCTCTTTCACTCTTGCTCTGGCTCTTACACTTTTGCACACTTGTGCTCTGCTCTGCTCTATGCTGTCTGGTGTTCTTGTAGATGTCCGGCACGTATGCATTCTTTAACCTTGGAACCTCAACTGCAAAAATCTCCCTTGGGCCCTCTGACAATCGGTAAAATCTGATGAGAGAGATCATAGAATTGGGCTTCTGAGATTTGAGGCCTGATATTGTCTCTGAAAACTGTGATTGTTCTAAACAGTGTAGCAGCCTAAGAGACATTAATTTTATTCAGCATACCAAAATTTATGGAAAACAGTTCATGCTTAAGTTCTATCTTCATTCATTTTAATATCTTCTCTTTTCAGAATGAATTTGAAAGATATTTCGCATGATTTTGAAATCATAAAAAATGAAAGGTAAAGGCTTAATTTATATTCAAAAGACAGATCACCTAATAAATCACAATGTTGATCTCTTTACAAAATAAATGTGGGTAACTTAAACAATGTAACTTTTAATTGAGTATAGATATATCAAAACACAGGACTTGATGCTTTCATACTCTGTTGAGAATTATTTGTCAGATTACCAGGAAAGTTATTATCTTATACTTCTTTAGCAACTATTTATGAAATGCCATGTAGCTTTAATAAGTAATATTTATTAAGGACATTTAAAACAGTTTAGTAAGTACTTTCTAAGCATCAGCTGATTATACCTGGAAACCTCATAATGAAGCAGATTGTCCTTGTATTAAAGAGGATAAAAATTGAGGTTTAGCCAGACTACATAATTTTCATTTACATAGGAAGGATGAGATAGAGCAAAGAGTTGAAGCTAAGCATTTGGACTTTAGGTGTCATGATGCCTCTGACTGTGCACGGCCACCTCCAATGTAATTGAATTTAAAATATTAAAAAATAATTTTGGAGCCAGTTGCTGATATTGTAATTATAATAAAGTAGATTTCTAAAGGGTTTTCAAAGAGAAATTCTAGGAAGTGGGTGATTTTTAGATGTGCTGTGTCTTTCAATGTCTAAAAATACCCAGAATTAATAAAGATAGGCATATTTTGCTAACCCTTCATTACATTCAGTAGTATTTCAATTGACAGTCCTCTGCTGAGTGACATCATGCATGAGCATTTTCTTAAATTACTAAAGTCAAATCAAAATGAAACAAAGAGCTAGATCTAAAAACAGATACTGAAACTGTTACAGGATAAAATACAGAAGAGATGATAAGCAAAATGGAAGGTAGGCATATAAAACTGATTTCAAATAACATGTTTCACATTAGAGAAAACAATTTACTTTCCACTTTACAAAATTCCAGTTCACACTGGTTTAAGTCTAAAGTATCCGGGGTAGGGGAAGTACATGTCAGTGGTACAGTGCTTGCTTTGCAAGTGTGAGGTCCTGCATTAAATCCCTAGTACTCAGACCACTAGAAGAGTCAGACGAACAAACAAACAAACCTGAAGCCCTGAAAAATAAGGAAACAGTAAACAAAACACCATAAGTCTTTCTAGTGATAGAACAGGATAAACTTCTGGAAATTTCCCCTCAAATTGAACAATTATTGTCAAATAGATTCTGAACATCATGTATGTGCGTGTATGTGGTGTGTGTGTGTGTGTGTGTGTGTGTGTGTGTGTGTGAGTGTGTAGGAGGGGGAGAAATACAAAGGGCCGCATATCTGTCCTGATTTGAGCTTTGACATACATTTGTAGAAAATACATCTGAGCCAATGGACAGTAACATTTGGTAGTTTGAATCGATGACAACTGTCACCCAGATCCTCTTCCTTTTTAGTTGATGTGCTTTCCTGGTCCACTTTCCCTGGGTTTTATGTGTTGTTACCCAATATTCAACAATACTGTTACCCAATATTCAACAATTCAACCCAATATATTCACCCTATAACTATTTTTAAAATATCCATAATTTTAGATGATGTTAAATTATCATGATTCAGGCTTGATCGGTGTGTAGTACATTCGGGAGCCGTACTTTCTGGTGAGCTATTGCACAATATGGTGGCTATAGATTATGACATTGTAGTGTGTGTTTCGAAAAGCTATGACAAATGATTCTAAATATTTTTGTCATGGCTAAAATATGATTGAGGGGAATTGAGGAGACAGATATTTTTTACATTTATCTAAATATTACACAAAGAGTACATGACATCATGTAATACCCCATGAATGTGTACCACTATCTATGCTTTTAAATGTTAATAAAAATTTTTAAAATAGAATGAAATATCATAGAATACAAGTGAACAGGCAATATTTAATTTAGATACAAAATTGTGTTTTTACAGTAGAATTTCACTGAGAAACTATAAACTTCCTCTATCTTATTTTGCTTTTTTGTTTTTTGGAGTGGCCAATGTATCTCCTTTCCCTGGCAACTTAACTGTTCACAGAGCACAGCAATATATTTTTAATAGAAGTGAAAATCTTCAGCAAATACTTTACTTGCCTAGAGTGCCACTGTACCAATAATACTTCCCAACCTTAGGGTATGACCAAAATAATTAAAATGTGTGAAACAAATTTAGGATTTATATCTCCTGTACGCTAAAGCCAACGGCAATGTTGATAAACTGAGTCATTATTTCCGTGTACTAAATTGGTGGTTCCCAAATACTTTATTACCAAAATTGAATGTTTCCTTCACATATTTTATATAGATTTTATATTTTAAAATATATTTTATATTGATTCTCATTATCATCTGATCAGTAATACATATTCATTATAATCTGAGAAGTAATATATACTCACCCTATAATAGTAATCCTAAAGTGTAGAGAAAGAAGTAAGATTAACATTGTGTCCACTGAGCAATATTTTTATTAAGTGGATCATGCTTTCTGTTGCATAATCCTGTGAGATGTAACAGATGTATGGCCCAGGGTAACTATCTCTAGAGTCAAGGTCAAGATCAACTCTCTCACATTCCTCCTCTCCCCAAACCCTCCCCCACACAATCACTGATCTTTTCTATGTAGCTTCACATTTTTTCTGGAAATTTAAGTAATTAATTGTACAAGTATAGACCCTCCAAGTTTGATTTCTTGCACTCTCAACATACTATATGTAGACTAATCTACATAGTTGCATATTCAAAATAATTTATTTTACATTGTGAGTAGTATTTCATTCTATGAATGTGTTTGGTTATCTACTTAACAAGTGAAGACACTGAAATTGTTTCCAGTTTGACAATTATATTTGTTTTATTTTTTAATTAAGCTTACTGGTACATTTTATGTATACATAATTATTACATTCATTATAGATGATTGGTACCTGTACATGATATAAATTGAATTTTTCCTCATTTCTCTATGCTCCTTAAAACCATTCTTGCCCTCCCTATTTACAAAAGCTTTGTTACCAGCTTTTTCCTTCTTTTCTCATTTTTTCCATTCTTTCCTTTCCTGACAATTATAAATAGAGATAAATATACACATAAACATCTCTATTCCTTTGAAAAGTGCCTAGAAGTTGATTGATGCACCATATGGTAATTGGATGTGAAATTTATTGAAATATAGCTAACTGGATCCCATAACAATTGAAAAATATACATAGTGTCACCAGTGTTTGAAAATTCTAGTTGTTCTACATCATCACTAGTGACTTTTATTGTCAGCTGTCTTGCAAGTTTATTTTTAGCCATTCTAATAGATGTATAATTTGTAGGACATTATAGTTTTATTTTTATAGAGTTTAATTAATTTAATTTATATTTTCCTAAGATTTTAAACAATTTTTCACGTGTGTATTTGTTCTCTATGTAGTTTATTTCATCAAGCACTTTTTCACCATGATGATCCACTTTTTAGCTAATATTTTTACTTGTTTTATTGTTTCAAGAGCTATTGTATATTGGCAAATTACCAATTCATAAGTATATTTTCCTCCTCTGTGGATAACCATTTTATTCTCGGAACAGTACATGAAAATATTTTTAATGTAGATGACATACAGTTTGCAATTATATTTCCTGTGGATTCGTGCCATTAGTGCCACGTTTGAGAATTCTGTTTCTAATGCTAGTTGCGTGTACTTTATTTTGAGTTTGTGTATGGGTAACTGATTATGTATCACAATTTGTTGGAATGCTATCTTCCTTCATTAGGTTGTGAGAAATACACTGTGTAGACATAATTTTCAAGGATATATTTCTGCAATCTCTTTTCAGCTATATCTATTTATCCATCAATCAATTGATGCTTCATCTGTATGTCTGCATACCACATCTTCCCATGCTCTGCTCTTATTTAATGTAGATTTACAGTAAATCTAAAAATAGGTAGCATGAGTTCTTTATCTTTTTAAAAAATTTAAAGTTCTACATTACTTTTCATTTCAGCAAATATCTTAGAATCAGTTTCTTAATATTTGCATAATCTGATAGGAATTTTAATGGGGTCATGAGGAATGTGTAAGTTATTTTATTGAGATTTGACACCTTGAAATCTATAAACTTAATAATTGATTTCTTTATGTAGTTCTCAACATAAAAGTTGCGGATACATTTTATTAGACTTATACTATTTTATATTTTGGTAAAATTCACAGTAATGTTGTTTACGTAATTTAAAAATGAAGCTAATTTTCTCATATTCCCAAATATATTAAACCCACGCCAAACTCAAATAAATTTTATGTTTTCCTGTTTAAAAATTACTGAGAAGAGAATGTCAAGGCATTTAGGGTAATCCCGGATTTGTCTTTACTCTTTCATTTTTAAAAAATAGTTTGGCCTCGCTTATTGTGATGTTACACAGTTGAAAATGTGTACGCAGCTTGGATTGTGCTTTCTTGATAATTTGATCTTCCCATCATCTTGTGACACCCCTCTTTTCCCTTGGTAATGTTTTTGTCCTAAAGTTTACTTTGTCTGACATTAATACAGTCATATCATTTTTAAAAGAAATTATTGCTAACATATTGGTAATTCAGAATGGTGAGGGGCATTTTAGTAAATGTGCACGCACACCTGACATAGCTTCATCCATTTCAATCCCATTATTGCCTTAACCTCCCTCCACTTCTTCTGGTCTTCGTCCTCATCTCCACTAATCTCCCTCCTAGATTCCTGTATATTATATTATATTATATTATATTACATTAATTACTTATTGATTTGCTTTACATGTAAGAGAAAACATGAAACATTTAACTTTCTGAAACTGGATTGTTTTTCTTATCTTTATAGTCTCTAGCTCCATCCACTGCTACATTAACTTGTTTGCTTTGTTTTATTTTAACTGGGAATTGAACTCAGAACCTTGCACTTGCCAGGCAGATGCTTAGGCCACTGAGCTATATCCCCAGCCCTATATCAACTTGTTGAAAATTTGTGTTTGTATAATATATGAGACTTTATGTTTGGTTCTCTGCTTGCTTGCTTTCCACTTAACAAGGTCCCCAGTAATTTTTTTCATGATTTTATTTTTAAATTTTGAGACAGTGTCAGTGAGTCCCTAAGTTGCCAAGGCTGAACTTGCTCCTTCTTATCCTCCTGCCTCAGTTTCCCAGAGTTGTGAAGTTACAGGTATCCACCACCACACCAAACTTCTCTTAAATATTCTTTTTTTTTTTCATTTTCTTCTGTGTCATATATTCTTCTATGGAAACAATTCTGTGTGCCTTTTTTGTTGATCTTGTTTTACTTGAGATATTGTCATTATTATTTCTAGTATTTCCATCGGGTTCCATTTTCATAGTTTTTGTCTTTTTGCCAAGAAATCTGACCTTTCCATTTACTTCAAGAATATTCTTCTTTTTCCTTCATGGAACATAGTTTTTATAGCTGTCATATAATCTTTGAATAAAAGTAGTATCTGGTCATATCAGTGTTGGGCTAGTGTATAGTAATGAACTTTTTCCCTGAGAATTTATCACACTTTCATTATGCTTGGAATGCTGACCAATTTTTGATTGTACACTAGATATGCATAAATTGCCTCTTACATCCCTATATCTTTTTACAATCCCTTATAGAATGTTGATCTTGTTTTTCTTTTAGAGATACCTCAGCTCAGTTGAGATTAAACTTCCGTCTTCCTTTCTGTGGGTGGTCAGTCCAGCATCAGCTCGATTCTCGCAGCCCTTCTGTGCTGTTTATCCTGTACCTCTGCAGGTCACACATAAAATCCCTTCATTTTATTCGACTTCATTTCCAGTATTGGAGAACCTCTAATCCACATTGTCTCCAGGATTATCTCTATAATCTCTAGCTCCCAGGGTTACCTGTCCCTAGTTCTTTTAGAATTTCAACCTTCACCACTGCCTCGTAATCCTTGTGAGGCTGCCATCTAGATAATGCTGTTCAAACAAAGAGACCAAAATGGTAGAGTAGCAATTAGTGGCAAAATATAGCCTCTCTGGTCCCTGGGATCCAGACACTTGGTAAATAAAAAACTTGGCAAAGAGAAAAAGTGAAATAGAACTCTGGGAATTAAGAAGGAATTGATGGAGAAATTAGAAACTACAGAGAAGGTCAGAAATGGATCACAATGCAGAGAAAAGAATCAAGGAGCCTGGAAGCTTAATCTGGCTGGGCTGGGGATATAGCTCAGTGAAATAAGCGCCTGCCTAGCAAGCGCAGGGTCCTGAGTTCGATCCCCAGTACCGCAAAAAAAAAAAAAAAAAAAAGCTTAATCTGGCTCCTGGGGAAGGAAGTCATCTGTCTGACACAGGGTAAGATCCCAGGGTTGATATCTCCAAGGAGAAACAGTGGAACGGTCCAGTAGCACTAAATTCAGGAAAAGTTATGGCTATTATGAAATGTAAAGCCAGTGTGGAGTAGTATTCCAAGCAGTTCCTTCTACATGGCAGGTAACAGTTGGAGCAGGAATTCAGTGCAGCACCAGCAATATTGACAAAGCGTGGTCACTCATGTGCCATTTCAGGAAGGAGTTGATTAAGACTAAGACAGAAAAACAACAACAAACTGCTAAACAACGTGCACTTCAGGGTTCCCAGTGTTACCTTCCCATAGTGACTGCATGAGAGACATGTACAGTACAGGGGCAGACAGGGAACAGACTAGACTTGAACCCCTGAAAGATTTAAACTCAGGCTGAAAACATCATAGGCTATGCTCTCTGTGATGGAAAGCCAGGCTCAGTATGTGTGGTTTTCAGAAGGGGCTGAGTCTGAAAGTGGTGGCATTAAAAAGAGCAATCTTCTTGCATCCTTATTCTTCTGCTTATGTCCAGCACAGGTCAGTGGACTGATTGCTTTCCTCATCTCCCAAACTGAGCAAGAACATGTCTCAGCTAGGAGAGTAGGCATGGCCTATGTGAATGGAAAGAAGGGTTTCTGAAGCAGAGGGTAAGGAAACTTCACACACATGCATGCCAGAAAGCCAGCCACAGAGAACCGACGTGCTGGATTTGAAAGACGCAGGCTCTAAAAAGAAACCACGCATTCAAACATACAGAGAAAATTTTATTTTGGACTCATTTCTTTTCTCTTCTCTATCAGTTGTGTTTGTGTGTGCGCCTGTGTGTGTGTGTGTGTGTGTGTGCGTGTGTGGGTGCGTGCACGCATGCATGTGAGCACATGCACACTTGCTTGGGATTGTTCTTTTTTTCCCCTTTAATGTTTTTTTAAATTTTTAACTGTCTTTTATTTTTTTAACCTTTCTCCTCTTTGTTCTTTTCTGTCACTGTTACCTAATTGTACTAATTTCCTATTACTCCTTAGTAGCATCCAATATATCACTTTTTTCTCCCCTGTCTTGTCTTCCATTGCTTAGTTTTTCATATATATTTTTTGTAACTCTCTCATTCTCCACTTCCTCTATCTTTACTAGTACAATCATTAAACTATATTCATCTTTAGTCCTTTAGTTAACTCTGTGTTATCATTGTTGATTGTTAGTGGGGGTGTGGTTGTTTCATTTAGTATGTACTAACTGTATTTCAGAGTTTGGAGTGCCTTCATGTTCATACATTAATTATAGATCTCTTTTTTTGGTTAAAGTTAGTACAATATTGCTTATTATGTAATTTTAATATCAAATTATCCTGGTGCTATTATTATTTCTTGTTTAGTTATGATTGTCAGCACAGCACAGATGTTAATAATAAAAGATTTTCTCCCTATGCCAATTTCTGGATTGCTTTATACCATTAATAATATGGTATTCCATTCCCAGAGAATGAGGCACATATTCCCCTCTCAAACTAAAGGATGTATTTGACTCATGGGACAGAGGACAATGCCTATATTTAGTTATGCCACCAAAAAACTCTGCTTTCTTTTAATAAAGTTTATCCCTGGGGCATCCAGAAAGAGGAAATAAAAATGTCACATAGTTGAAAGAGCTATACAGTTAAACTTATGGTACTCTTAACAAGGAGATTGAAGCAGACATCAGGAAATAGAAATATGTTCCCTGTTCCTGGAAAGGCAAAACCAGTATTGTCGAAATGGTCCTACTTCCAAAACTGATGTGCAGATTAACATAATCTCAATCAAAATACCAATAGCACTCCCCACAGAACTGGATAACAGAATTCTAAAATTCACATGAAACCAGAAGAGATCTAGAAAAGCAAAATATTTCTGAGCAACAAGAGTAGAATAGGAGGCATTATAATCCTGGATTTCAAGTAATAGAAAGAGCTACAATTATAAAAACAGCATGGCACTGGCTACAAAAACAGACATGTGGAACAGAATCAAAGATACAGAGCCAACTCCAGCCATATTTATCATGTATTTTTGATAAGGTGGACTGCCATAGTGTTAATGGTACAGAGATGATCCAGATATTGGCATCAGGAGAAAGTCTTCTAAAATTAACATCTCTGCCACACTGACAATCACAACTAAACCAGCAGAAAAAACTTATGCTGGAGGACAGAGACTCTTTAAAAAATGATGGTGGAAAAATTGTCTATCCACACAGCTGAAGAGTATATCTTGGCTGCTATCTCTCACCATATGCTACATTAAAATCAAAATAGATCAGTGATCATCACATTAACAGTGATACATACACATCTATGTTTAAAGCAGCAAAACTTATAATAGGTAAGTTTTGGACATAGCTTATATGTCCATCAAGCTGAAGACATCCTACCAGAGTAATGTATACATATCCATTGCAGCACCATTCATAGTAGCTAAATATTGAAAATGGCTTTCATGTTCATCAACAGATGAAGTGGTAGACAACAGCGGTGTTTTTATACAATGGAGCACCATTGTGCCATAAAGAAGAATAAATCTGAGTCATTTATATAAACACAGACATACTTTGACACCACAATGTTAAGTGAAGTAAATCAGATACACAGGCTTAAATATTGCATTATTTCTCTGATATGAATAATAGTATATAAAGTATGAAATAAAAGATAGATAATAGAGAGAGAGAAAAATGTTCTTGTAATCCAGCAAGGTATCTAAATTAGCATAACTGACTAGTATAATTAATATATTGACTTAGTATAATTGTTTTATGTGTTTTATCTCTTTTGAGTCTATTAGTCTGATTTTTAATCTGTACATATGAAGACTGACTTTATAAAGTCCTATAGGATAAGTACATGACTCTGATACTGGTAAAATAAAAGAGAGGTTGGGGAAAGAAGAAGAACAAAAATGTATTATGTACATATACCAGCTCTATAAAATGAATGTGATCATTATGTATTGCAAATATATTGTAATAAACAGTTTCTAAAAACTCCACAAAAAGCAAACGAATGGATAAAGAAAATGTGGACTTTATGCATTCTAGCACCACTCTGTCATTAAGAAGAAAAAGCTTGCATCATCTGTAGGAAACTAGATGCACTATGAAGCCGTAATGCTTGTTTTATTGATATCGTTTTATTTGATTCTATCAACTTACAAAAGTTTTAATACATTACATTATAATGTTAACATTTTGCCATTTCTAATGCAACTGTTACGGTTTGACTTTTGGTTTTATTCAAAGACCTTTTGTGTAATAAGATGTTTACTTCTAATATGATCATATATTAATGTTTTTGATTGCCTGTATGTTTCCACTAGTATGTCATACTAAAAACTTCTCTACCTCTTTCTAAATAGGAATCCTTTATAATAAATAAGTTGATTTTCATGTACTAGACAAGGTAAGATTTAAAAGTCATTTGTGTCTTAATAAAATAATTTAAGAAGAATTTCCCCCCTCAGTTATAGCCATTTGTAGTGAAAGCATACAAATAAATACAAGGAGATATAGACTATGGTGAATTATTAAATTTAAAGAAGTATGACAATAAAAGACACATCATCATTAACTCTCCTCAGAATTCTCTTCCTCCCTTTGAACACATTTATCCCTTTGTTCTTGCCACTTTCTGAAGCAGCTCCGGAAGTCCTTTCTTGAATGTCTTTATGAAGTGTGAAAAAATGTACTGAATGCTGCTGCTGCTGCAGAGAAACAGGCTCATAAAAACACTGTGGCTTCTACTCATCTACTTGCTAGCCAGACATGACACCATTCAACTCTGGGTCTTCTTCGAAATCAAAGCAGCCATGAAATATAAATTTTTTCCATCAGTTCAGGGCCTCAAGTCAGCCCCAAGAGTACTACTATGGACACTCATTAAAAAGAACTTCTATAAATGGTGCAGAAAGTGGTAAGTGGGGTAGGTTAAATAACTGCAACACAAAGAAGGCTATTCTGAGAACAGTTATTAGCGATGTCTGTTACTGTAATGACTTTTAAATTTAAAGGCATTTTTATTACACTTTGTAATTATTTTTGCAGGCTCATGATTACATTGGAATTTTTTAAATGAATAATATTCTAGTCAGATATTAACCAAACAGTCTAATATTGGGCTTACCAAGTGAGCATTTTGTCAAAACTATTTAAGAGTCGGCAATACCAATTTTCCTGTCCTTTGGTGTTAATGTGGATTGAACCGAGGGATTCATGAATGGCAAACATTCTACCGGTGAGCTAAACCACCAGCCCTCAAATTCTTATTAGTACCTTGCAGGGTTTGTAGAGTTCTTCATATTTTTTATGACACATACTTGGAAAATACAGAATTAACTTAGCCCCCCCAATTCAAAAGCAAGAATGTGATTTCCTGAGGGGAGAAATAAATAGAGTTGATTTTATTTTGTTAAGAGAGAAATTTTAACTGACTAATTACCAGGGTATTGAAATATATGAAGATGATATACTCATTTAAAAACGCTTTTCAATCTTCCTCTCTCAATGCTTTTTAAAGAAATCTTTAACCATTAATATA
The DNA here is from genome assembly GCA_004027595.1 of Dinomys branickii. Taxonomy (NCBI): domain Eukaryota; kingdom Metazoa; phylum Chordata; class Mammalia; order Rodentia; family Dinomyidae; genus Dinomys; species Dinomys branickii. The sequence continues at coordinate 82,690 of PVLD010006135.1, read as the reverse complement.
AAAAGGCCCACAAGAAATTATCTGGACATTTCATCAAAGAAAAACTTCAAACATTTAAATCATAACCACAGAGATGTTTTTGAGAGAGAACAAGCCAGAAAACAAGAAACTTCTTCAAATTTTAGTAACTAGCTAGTCTTAGAAATCAAGAGGTGAGCATTAGTATCGCCTTTTATTTGTCTGTGCAATTTAGATATCTAGTTCTTGCTAGCAGCAATAGCTTTTGTTGTTGGACTAGGCTTTTGCAATTCAGAATAATAAGGAAATGTGTGTGTGTGTGTGTGTGTGTGTGTGTGTGTGTGTGTGTGTGTGTTGGTGGGTGGAGGGCTGCAGGTAGAAAACAACCCTGGTTTCTGGCAGACACAGCACAGTGGGGTGTTAGCTGCTGAGTGCTGAAACATCCCATTAAAAGTTACAGTTTGCATGATCTCATCCCATTACTATAATGGGACAGATTATTAGATGGATGGTTTTCTTTTTATTGCTGGGCTGGTTTGACACGATGCTGAGGATTTTCATATTGTATTCACATTGCAGTAGATTCAGGACAGGAAGAAAATGAGGAAATGGGTACCTCAGAAAATAACTGACCCAAACTCAGTGTATATTAATAAATACTCTTACCCGGAATTCCACCGAGCAGCGTGCCAAGACTGACTTATATGCGGGAAAAGGAACAATTGAACAAAGGATGCAACAGAGGGTGAGGTTTAAATTAAATCTGGACAGAGTCAAGATTGACAGATGCAGTTGGAGCGACACCTCTGTCTGTCTGCAGTGGGTCAGGAGAGCTGGGAATTGCACAGTCCTGAAGTGGGTTGTGAAAGACATGTATAGGAAGCTTAAACCAGAAAAATAACACTTCTGTTTGTGTTCAGTGTGGAAAAACCAGTGACCTAGCTCTGGTGTTGCCAGATATATCAAGTGGAATTCAGGGCATTCTGCATGTGAGTTTGTGAAAAATATTGAATAATGTTTTAGCATAACTATGTCTCAAACATTACATGGGACATACTTACCTTTAGAAAGTATTTCATATTTCCCCAAAATTCAGATTTAACTGTGGGTCTTCCATCATGTCTGGCAAATACTCTCCTAAGCAAATCCTTATTCCCTACTCATCCATGAGTTTGTGGGCGAATAACTTGGAATAAACTCAGCGGCGCCGAGTCTGGAGATTCCACACTCAAGGAAAAGAGATGACTGAGGTGGCCTAAGGCTGAAACAACCGGCACAGCTGCACAACTTGAACTTAGTTCAAGTATATCAGAGTCCACTGACTGCCGAACAGATTTGTTTTGTTTTTTGGTATCAGGAATCGAACTCCAGTCCTCTCACCTGCGAGGCAGGAGCTGTGTCGCTGAGGCATGTTCCTGGCCCCAAATTTCTTGTCACATGTATCTACAAACTTGATGTAAACTGTTCTGGCTTACAAAAATGTTCTTTCTTTCTATGATACATGACTTTAACTTCTAAAAATCTACGGTTATTTTTCTTATGAATGGCATACATACATACACACTTTGATCATTCCTATACCTGTCTCCTCCCTTGCTCTGCCATCCCCCGTAGTTTCAGATTTTGGCAGGGGATTCCGTTGCGTATAATATAATTTGCTGGCATCATCTCTATTACCAACACTTGCTCCCACTCCCACTGATCCAAAATACCCTTAGTAATGATGACACACTATGTTGAGAACAGTTTCTCCCTTAGTTTATTTGCTCAGGGTCTTCCATTATGAAACACAGTAGAGAAGCACATCTATAAAAATACATGATTGGAATGATTAGGTAGTTGAATACGTTTAACCTCCCATTTTCACCTATGGATTATGACATATACTGGTATATAACTTGACAAGATCAGATAGTAGTCTTGATTTTCCAATAGTTTCTGTGCAAATTTCTGTACTTACTGGTGGTATTATTTTGAGTCTTTAGATATTCCCACCATGCATGAAGTAATTGTACATCTTAATGTGAGGCATCCTCCAGTATTCACTGATAAGTAATTAAAAATAAAAGAGTGAAAGGGTCACCAAATATTAACCCAATTTTGGATACTGGATAAAATTTTTGTGAAAAATAATAATGCCTTTTCAAGAAATAAAATGATGAGAAGCTAGAGGGAGTGACCTGAGATGAAGTTAAAGCTGTAGCCAATAGTCCTCTCCCCAAAACCTGTTTTGTGGCATTGTCACACAGTCACTGATCCGGGTATGTGTGCCTTACCCTCCTATTGTTGGGCTAGAGGTCGGTACAATGTACAGAATAGGATTATATTGTTCCTTGCATGAGACACACAGCTGTATTCACCCCCTACCGTGACGCTGACTCTCCTGATTGAGGGGACATGAATTTTCCCCATGGCTCAATCTGTACTTATTGATGATGATATCACTTATCAGCTTTGGCTGCAGTAAGCTGCCTTATCGACATCTCTGCCTGTCACTTCTCCTGCTGGCTCCGTGTCACAGGCACCACTGCTTTGCATCAGGCTGCCTTTGCTTTATTGGCTTATTGATGGTTCCATCTGTCTTCTTCAAGGAGTTGACAGCTTGGCATTTGACTCTCTTGTCTTCCCAGTGATTTTACAGCTGGCAGGATGGCTGCTTGAAACCCTGGAGTTTTGCTCAAATGGCCAGGATGTGTACCACTATTTCCTCTCACATAGAGGGAAGCTACAAATTAGTTATTGCAAAATATGGAAGTGTTGACAAATCTTTGTCCGCAAGCATTACAGTGCAAGAGGGAGCTAATATTTGAGCTGGCAATAGTGACAAACAGCTTCATACTGTGACTCCAGGTGCTTCCTGTGAGAATTCTCTGCTTGTTGCACTAACAGAGCCACGCTTTCCCCCAGGTATCAAACAGAGCCAGACAGCCACAGGGGTGTGAACTGATTCCTTTTCACTTTGTGCAACATCAAAACCATATCAGAGGGCCTCTGACAATAAGACTCTTTAATGCTGATGGAAAAAAATCCATCTAATCCCTGGTAATAAACTCACTGAGATTCAAAGACAGAATAATAACAATGTAATGTTTTATTGTTGTTAAATTTAAGGTCAAGGTTCATGCCCGTAGCATGTGGAGAAAAGATTTGTGTTGTAAACTGAATTTGTTTTAGATGGAATTATCAAAAACTCAGCATGATTTAATAGGAGTTTTGTAGGATAAGAAGATATGGATTATATAGTGACAAAGCTTTTAGGGATCCATGCTGTTAGATATGATTAAACATGAATTTTTTAATCTCACCTTTACTAGGATATATGCATGAAAATCAACTGGGCAACATCTACAGAAGATATAATAAGGAATTATATCAAGTGCTATCAGAAGTCTAGTAAAAACAAGCATATTTCTTGGTGAGTAGGGTAGGGTATTAAAAAAATACCCAGAGTTTTCACTGATTACAAGATGCTTTGTATATGTTTTAATATTTACTAAACCTTCATTAAAATTTTAGTAAGATAAATTTTACTTTCCTGGTATCAGGTGAGGATACTGAGGCATCATAAAGTTAATCAAGTTGCCAAAACTGATACAAAAGAAAGTAAGGTAAGACTTAATCCTACCTTTTCTCCTTCCAAGCCAGGTCTTATAAATTCTGCCTGGCTTTATCTCTACCCTGTGCATATATATTTCTAGTTTTTACTGTTAAAATTTGAAACACTATATCTAGATATCTTAAACTGTGCTATGTGGAAGAAGACAGCAAATATAAGCTTTAAACTAATTTGATATTTCAGAGTGCTAAGGAAACACTGCAAATAACATATATTTATAAGAAACAGTGATATATATGCACTCATGTTTATAACAGCACAATTTGTAATAGCTAAATCTTGGGAACAATCCAAATGTCCATCAACAGAAGAATGGTTAAAAAGATGTGATATTTGTATACAATGGAGTACTGTTTAATTTTAAGGAAAGACAAACACGAGGCTTTTACAGGTAAACGGATGTAACTAGAGGACATATGAATGAGTGAAATAAAGCAGACTCACATGCATAAACATCATATTGTCTCCCAAGTATAAGACACCAAAGGAGTAAATAAAATCCAAGATGTACCATAGATATTGTGCAAAGGATAGAAACTGCTCAAAAGGAGAGAACTGGAATGGAGGAAAAGAGAAAAGAAGGAAAAGAAAAAAGATATGGACAGTCTTGGTTACTTTTTTCTGGTGGCTGAGACAAAATACCCAACACCAAAAATGAAGGAAGGAAAGGTTTATTTAGCTTATAGTTCATGGAGGTTTCAGTCCATACTTGGCTGGCTCTGAGGCACAGTGGCACGTGGCAGAGGGCAACAGTTCATGGCAGCGGTACACAGCAAAGCAACAAGTGCAAGAAGGGAGGAATGGCAGGAAGCAGCCTCTTTCTCTCCCTTACATATGCAAACTATCCACCTTAGGGCAGGTATAGCTCTCACATCCATAATTCCAGTAAACTATCCACCCTAGGACAGGTGTAGCTCTCATACCCATAATCCCAGCATTGGATCATGGATCAGTCATAAACTCTAAAAGCCACCCATAACTGCTTGAGGATTTGGGGGGACATGCAGACACAAGCCATAACATATACATACACAAGATAGTTAAGAGAGTTGTACTACTAATTTCTACTCATTGGAAGGAGCAGTTAGTGCTTATCTTGTTTGATCAATTTCACATGCCGATCGATGGTAATCTGAACAACTACTTTGAAGATGACAGTATGCAATGTACTAGGCATTATGAATGTCCTATCATCTTGTTTTAAAATTCTGTATCATTTTTATTGTTTTTTCTTTCTTTAAAATAAAACAAATTTTAAAAAACAAACTGATAAAATATCAATAAAGAAATTTTTATTTTAATGTGAATCATGGCAGCATGAATTTACTTTTAAACCACAGATCCAGTTTTATAAAAATAACTGAAATATCCCCATCCCTTACCTCTCTGTATTTGAGTCTTTTTGTATTACAGCTTTATTTCTTGCTGTTATTCTTCTGTAATATGAAATTTAGCATAAGTACTTGCCTGCAAGTGCAAGGTCCTGAGTTCGATCCCTGGTACCGGAAAAAAAAAATTATAAAAAAATAAAAAGAAATTTAACATACCATACTTTTTATTTATGAACCAAACATAACTTATTTGACTTTTTCATATTTTCTTCTTAGTGTCAGAAAGGGGAATTTTAATAGCTCTTTCACAAAACAAAGCAATCAATATTCTATGTGAATACCTTAATGTCCAGAGCAACATAAAACAACATTATATATTCAATCTGCTACTTTAAGTCAAGAACAGTAACTTTATATGAAAAACCAAATATAAGCTGCTGGGATATAGCTCAGCAGCACAAGTGCCTGCCTGGCAAGCACAGGATCCTGAGTTTGATACCCGCTCCTATATATATATATATATATATATATATATATATATAAAACTGAGATAAATGTACTGCTGATGTCTAATGGTTTACTGAAAGGAATAGTTAATGCTTAATCTTTTTGATCAATTTTGCATGCTTATATCTGTTAATCTGAACAACAAATTTGAAGACAACAATATGCAATATAATAATTGGTGAATTCCTACCATCTTGTCTAGTGCAACTTTGTATCACTTCCAATATTTTTTTTAAATTCTCTTTAATGGTTTGATCAATCTTGCATTCTTACATCTGGTAATCTGTGCAACTTCACTGAAGATAACAATATGTAGTATAACAACCACTGTTAATTCCTATCATTTTGTTCTGAAATCTTGTATCAGTTTTATTGTTTTTTGCTTTGTTTTGTTTCTGTCTGTGTTATTGGTACTTTGCTATTGTTATTTTTTATTGTTCTCTTTAAAATAAAAAAATAAAAATATATAACCACATGACGGTGTTTCCAGAAAGCATTGATAAACCGTAACAAAAGAGAAAAGCTTTCTCCCTCCATGAGGTAAATAAATGGTATCATTGAAAAAACAAGCCAGGAAAGCAGCCTGGTGATGCATGATGTATGTGGCTATTTACCAAAATGATTACTTCAACCTCAGTAGCTTGGAGAACTTTCACATATCTACACAGTAACTTCTAATCCATTATGTTTGTATAACAAGAACAATAAATTAGAGCTGAGCATGATTTTGTACTTTCTCAGTTCTGAATGTTTGTGTTCTCCTGAAACACATGTTGAAATCTTAACCTGGTGTTGGTGTTGGTTAGAAAAAAAGGTCATCTAGAAAGTATTGGTTCATGACCATGGAGACCTCATGAATGGAAATAGTGCCATATCAAAGTAGGTCCAAGCCAGCTCCTTTCCTGCTCACCACCAGAGATGAAGACTCAGTGAAATGCCACCATACATGAAACACCAGACACAGAATCTGCAGTCACCTCGACCTTGAATTTCCCAGCCTCCAGAACTATGAATTTCTATGACTTTCAGGCTAACAGAAAAATAAATTTCTCTTGTTCATAACCCATCCAGTGTATGGTATGTTTTATAGCAACTCAAATGGACTTAGATTTATTTTTTAGGGCTGCCACAAAAAATTACTATTAATAATATAAATCCATTCTTTCACAACTCTGGAGACCAGATGTTCAAAATCGAGTTGTCTCAATAAAGATTCATCCTTGCCACTCCCTAGTGGCAAGCAGCCCCGGCCATTTCTTAGCTTACATCTGTATGAGTGCAATTAGTTTCTTTATTGTCATGTGGCTGTATTCACATTCTCTTCTCTATTTTTGTCTCCATGTCCAAATGTCTCCCTTTTATAAGGATACTGTTCATATGGAATTAGGGACTAATGACCTCACTTTAAGCTGGTTATGCCTGTGAAGAGCCTATTTCCAAAAACGGCCATATTCTGAGGTACTGAGAGTGAGCATTTCAATACACTCTTTTACTTTATGGTCATAACTGAAAGCATAATAGTACCATAAATTGCAGGAAAGATGTGCTGAAACTTCTCTGGGGTAGAAAACAAAGTGGAAGCATATGATCCCTTCTCAAACCCATGAGATAGTGTCACCGGGTACAAGGACACGTCTACTTTTGTTCTTTTGCTGCTAGGCTTGGATATTCCTTCTTAAAAATGACCTAGATGACTTTTTCCTTTGGACTCCTCTTTCTCATGGCAGCTGGGAGAAGGTTCTTCCATGTGTAGTTGGGAAAGAGCTCAAAACTTATCAATGAAGCATTTACTGCCTTAGTTCCTGGCCCTGGTTTAAAAAGCAAAAAGCAAAACAAAACAGAGCATGTCATTGTTCATTTCAGCTAGGTACATGGAAAGTTTAGCGTAGAACAATGGGGTGGCACTTTAGAGAATCACTGGCCACTACGATCTAATTGTTGTCAGCTCAGTCAAGGTAACAGGATTCTCATTTCTGTTGCTGAGGAATAGCCAGTGCCTGAAGTCTGATGGTATCTGCATCATTTAACTGGAAGAAATAATGGAGAAAGAATTATCCTGCTTACTCTGAACCTTAAAAAAGGGATGAAGGTTGACCTCCAAAGACTGAGTGTCACTGACTTATTACATTTTTAAACTTGGGCTGGGGATATAGCTCAGCGGCACAAGCACCTGCCTGGCAAGTGCAAGGTCCTGAGTTTGATCCCCAGTACTGCAAAAAACAAAACAAAAAAACAGAAAACAAAAAACAAATACATTTTTAAGCTTGACATACTAAGCACTAGTACAACAAAATGAGATAGAGAACCCTGAAGTCTGTGTGACTGACATTCATCCTTCCCATGGCAATGACTCGGATAAGGATTAAATGAAAAAATCTGATGGAGATATTTGGTTCCAAGATCACGTTCTCATTTACTAAAATTGAATAAAATGGGAAAATTTTTCTCATTAATAATATTGTTATAATTTTATTTGGAAAAATGGCATTATTTAAACAACTGTTTTGGGAACCCACATCACTTTCATTTATGTTTACACATTCCTGATTCCTTTTTTATGAAACCATATACATATCTAATATCTGACTCGTATTCACTGCAGATCCAAGTAGTAATTATGTTGTGAGTCTCTCTTTGCCAAAATTGAGGTTCTTGGCTCTGTGAAACCAAAGCTAAAGGGTCCTAGCTCAAAATTGTTTCATAGTCTTACCCTTTTTAGCACATTATAATGTCAGTATTAAGTAGCTCATCACAACCACAATAGAGACTGCTTTATTCCTTTTTTTTTTCTTTCTGAGACAGGGTCTTACTGTGCAGTTCAGGCTGCCCTTGAACTCATTTTTTAGGCCAGGTTGGTCCTGTACTTGTAATGCTCCTCCTGTCTCAGACTTCTGAGTGCTGGGATTACAGGTAGGCAGCACCACCCCTGGCTGAGACTGCTTTAAAGGCAAGAAGAAATAACTTTAGCCTACTGCTACATCTATTAAATTGAAAAGAGATCAACGGCATAGATAGGTCCTGCTGCTAAGTGAAGCTCTCAAAATAAATAAAATTAAACCACTCTACAGAAACTCTTTAAATACCCTAAGACACAGTTTTTCTTTAGATTGCATTTTTTCCTCTTCAAGTTGCCTACTGTCTTCTAAGCACTTTGAAATCCTATGATGTGAGCATTTAAATTTATCTTAAAAACATGTACTTCTGATTCTTGTAGAAAGTTGCTCAATTAATAAAACAGTACCTTTATTATGTATTTTTATCAAAGCTCTTTTATTGGTTGTCAAGTCTCTCCCCTAATATTAGGGATATAAAACAATAATAGCCATACTGTCACATGTTTTCCACATTAGGAAGAGTACATGCACTCCAACCAGTCAATGGGAACTAGATTCCATGACAAAGAACTCCACAAAGTAAAGAAGGCCCTCCGGGTATTCCAAGACCTGGATGAGTATAGATCCTTATCATCTTTTGTTTTCCTCCCTCATTTTCCTCTCACCTATGACTTCTAGTCTTTGGGAAGAAAATGCAGCCTATTCCTAAACACAATTCTGCATGTATAACTCCCTTCTCCATGGACCCAAATACTGCTCTGAAAGATAATTGCAAATTATTATATGGATAAGTTACTGCTATGAGCTTTATCAAGTTGCATTCACATATTTTTCATGAAATACTGCTAAAAATGCCGCAGTCTCTCTGCTCTGTGGTTTTGATTCAGCCAAATCAAAACATTTTCAACAGCTAATTTTCTCCATTTCTCTGTGATACATTCCAGAGTCAACAGAGAAGCAATAAAAGCACTTAATGTTGGGGATACAGGAATCTAGTCACTTTTACTTCACCTTTCCTTTCCTCAGTTGCATCAGGGACTTTCAGAAAGAAGAAATCAGATTTGGTGGATGATTTCATCTTTTCAATAAAGCTAAACCATGTCAATGGGAACTGAGTGGATTTGTGTCCCCTGAGCTAATGACATGAACCTGGTGTCTGCTGAAACACTTGAATGTGATAGAAGTTCTTACTCTTCAGCTTTTTCCTTCTTTGTTGTGGTAGCTAGCAGTGTTCTTGCTGTTGCTTTCTTCATTATTTACATCCAGGGAACATGAAGATGACCAAAATACTCATGCTTATTTAATGCTTGAAGTATTTGCTTTCCAGGAAAATCATGACTAATATTTAAACTTCTTTTAATTTGTAAGAGGCAATAGCCTTTACTTCTTTTTCCTCTTATAACTATCTTTTCTGTTCCTTTTCTCTCTAAACTTTTTTGTTTGCCATAATGCCATTAGCTGCTCTCCCTAGGGACTTTAATTGTAGCCAGTGTCCCAAGGAGTTTCTTTCCTTTTTTTTTGTACCAGGAATCAATCTCAGGACCCCATGCCAGGCACTCATTATGCCCCGAGCTATATCCCCAGCACCTCCAAGGATTTTCCTGTCAAGAGTATTATTGTGACCAGGTCCTTATGCCTCAAGTGGCAAAACTCGTGGTATGAGAGTACAAGGAAGAAGACTTTAAAAGAGAATGAAAGGAGATCTCAAACTCGGCAAAGACTGTCTGAAGAGTCAGGGTGGGGAACAGTGAGAGTTTGGAGTGGCTAGGCAGTGATCACCATAGCCCCGCTATTTTCAAATTTGAAAATCTAGTTGTGACATTTTTGTCATTCTTGATGGACATGATGCTAGGTAGCATCAGGTAGCATCAGCTGAGCTCACCAATGTTCTAATACCTGTATGAATTTTCTGTTTTTTCTTAAGTCACTCCATGAGCAACATCATGGATGTAAATACACACACACACACACACACACACACACACACACACTCCTGACACATTGTGCCCTTTCTACAGCTTCCAGGAGTCAGGGAGACTGAGTAGTAGGCTTTGGTGCTTTAAAGCTGGAAGTCAGCTTCTACTTTCCACCGAGTCACATGTTGATTGGTTCCCCCAGAAACAGGGAAGTATCACATCCAGAACTGTTAAAAACCACAGAGCAGATCTGAATTACTGCAAATATTCTGTAGCCTAAGCACATAATATAGAAATAATCAAGACATGGCCTCTGCTGTTGATACTTTAAGTTTATTTAGATAGACACAGTCAAATCAAAGCACAGTGTTCTTTTATATATCATGGAATAATTCATAGGTTACATTTTGATCAAAGGGATAAAATCAAAGGATTCTGTACACAGTCATTTGAGAAGACTGTGCAGAGGAGATGCTGTTTGACAAATAATTCTTGTGCCTACTTAAGAGTTACAATTTTCTTCAGTTATCACTATATGCTAAATTTTTATGTGCATTAACATTTTCAAGCCTTTGCCAGCAATCATAAGCAGGTATTATTATGGCCATTCTCCACATATGATGACAAAGATGGGTATACGATTACAATCCGTCAATGGGTTAGTCATAATGTAAACTCAAGCTTTCGTAGATACTCATCTTCTTTTAATCACTATCGAGAATAAGACAAAGAAGACAGGGCAAGGGCAAGCTCAGTAGATCAATCAAATGACGTGGGAAATTTGCAGAATTATGAAAAACATAAAATAACCACCACAAGTATTTTACTGAGACTTGTTACAAGATAGATACGGATTTGAGAACTTTCCATAAGGCTGGGGATATGGCTCAGCTGCACAAGCACCTACCTGGCAAGCTCAAGGTCCTGAGTTTGATTCCTGGTACCATAAAAGAGAGAACTTTCCCTGTCTTGCTTATCTAATAATTTTATCAAACCAATGAAATAGGTGTTATTATTAGAATTTTCATCTGAGTATTAGAAAAATGGAATCATGATAAGGTCAAATGACTCCCAACATTTCAGACCTGGGTGTGTTTCAGAAAGTTACAGTTACAAAACAAGTCAAAATGAAACCCAGAAACTGGAAAAGAAAAGAAAAACAAATGTCGTGTTTGGTTTTTTAAAAATAATTCTATGGGCATGACTGGGTTCAGCAGGGGAGTTCCTGAGTTGTTCCTGAGTTGGGAGGATCATGCTAGCTCTCTTACACACCTAGTACCTTGCTGCAGAGGGCTGGAGGGGCAGGTGTCTGTCTCCATGTTAGTTTCAAGTACCTTCATCTCCGACCAGTATCTCCATAAACTAGATGTTTCCTTGCAGTTTCTTAAACAGGGCAACACAATCTTTTCCACAGCTGCTCAGTGCTCACAAAATCATAGAAGAAGAAGCAGCTTTTTAATAAATCCAGTGCCCTCACCTCAGCTGCATTACATCGACTAAAATGAGATATAGGTCCAGACTAGATTTGGTATGTAAGGAAAACCACAAGATTGTGATTTAGCGACAAGTAAGGTGCCCAGAGAGCCCTTGGGAGAATTACTTATGACAGTGCATTGTATAGAGATGGGTAACATTGAGATGCCCTGACTTTGGCCCTCTGTACTTCTCTATACTTCTTCCACACAAGACCTATGGATGCTGGGAATAGGGTAAGTAGCGTAGCGAAGAACGATGAGGGTATGTAGGTAACAGTGTCATACTTTGAGGCAAGAGAGCAAGGCTCTGTATACCACTCTGAGGAATATTTCTCACACTGTTTATTTGACCACCAGTAATTTACTTCAGTTTCTTTTCCTTAAATATCACATACTGGACACAAGGAAAACTCATCAAGTTTTAAACAAAAATTGCCATCATTCATTCCTAGGCTTTATACTACTTGAGAAATGTGCTGGAGGACAGCTGAGAGAAAGCAGACCCTTCACTGACCAATTGGTTCAGAAATAAAGTTCTAACATCAATGTATCCCTTGCTATGGTTCAAATGTTCAAGCCATGATCCCACTCCTACATTGACATTTAATTCCCATAAAGATGGTATTAAGAGAAAAAGACCTTTCAGAGGTTAGAGTGGTAAAATATAATTCTGTCAACTTGATTGATTTGGAAGCAAATTTATGGATATGTCTGGTTGGGATGTTAAGACAATGTTTTATGTACTTTATATGGTCCCTGGTACTTTTCTCTCTGGTGCTGTTTCCCTGCTCTGTTTTCTGGCTCCATGGACTACACAGTTTCCTCTTCCACATTTCTACCATGATGATTCTGCTTTAGTGACAGACAACCATGGACTAAACCCCTTGAATACATGATCCAAATTGTACCTCTCTTACTCTAAACTATGAGTGCAGCTATTATGTCACAGCAGTACCCAAACTGACTCATATAGAGCAGATTACGTCGTGACTGCAGAATCTTCATGATTTGGATTGATGCCCTTAGGGTTAAGGGCCTGTAAAAGATACTAAAAACAGATTGCTCAACTCTTCCACTTTGAAAGTGTGCAACGCAAAACCGCATTCTGTGAGCTGGAGAGCACACCTCACTGGACACCAAATCTGCCTTGTCCTCGGGGTAGTCAGCTTCTAAAACTATGATAAATAAATTTCTATTGTCTATAGGATTATCAATGTGTGGCATTTCGTGACAGACATCAAAACATACCAAGACAGACACTCTTCATCTATTTTATTCCCGTTTTCATTTTCTTCCTTCCATACGTTTTCATTTTCAAAAGTGACATATGTCATCTATTTCCAAAAATTAATATAGCTTTTCACCACTGATTCCTGATGTGTCTGAAGGTAACACATTGAAGTTTTAAAGGATTTCATAAGCGATACAAAAACAGCGAGTCAGAACAGTATAGGAGAGGTTGTTGAGGGAATTAACATTTGGTATGGATCCCATTTCAAAGGAACAATGCAAAAAGGACAGAAACCCAGGAAAGTGCAGATTCAATAATATTAGTAAATTATGAAATGATGCTAGAGTTCTTATGTTTCTGCTAGAAATTTGTAAGAATTTAAGCTTTTTACATATGAAAATGCACCTTTTCCAATTAGTGTCCCATGATGACTCTGTGAAAAAATTTGTAATTTCTCAGGATCGACTTGCAAATTCTCAAAAATTTAAAGTAACGTTTCTCTTTTAATCAGAAAACACTTTTTAAGGCATATTCATTAATTTCTTGCCATTATCTTAGTCCTTTTAAATATTATAAAACGCCAGTTGATTATTTACCAATTTCTTCCGCATAGGGAAATTCTAAATATTTTACCAAAAAGTAAGTAGACCAGTTTTGCACTAGGAGAAAGACAAAATTCTTGAACTATAGAGAAGTAGTTTTGGGAAATTGAAACAAGGACCTTTTTAGGAAACAATGATTTTGAAAAAAAGCCAAAATGTCATCTTTGTGAGTTCGCTGATTATGAACAGACTATCAGGAAAAGTTGTGTTTGCTCTATCAAAGAAGTAACTTTGTATTTGGTAACTCTATTATATTTAATGACTGATTTTATAATAATTCCTCTTTCATCTTTCTCTAAATATTTTATGAGTGTCATATGGAAATTTCTCAAGGGTCTATTTATTTTCCATTAGAAAAAGCATCGTATTAGTCAGGTTTTACTACACAAACAGATGTAATACAAGATACACAAATCTACAAGAGATTACAAGCATCGTATCAGTCAGGTTTTACTACACAAACAGATGTAATACAAGATACACAAATCTACAAGAGATTACAAGTTTGGCTTACAATGGTTCAAAAGTGTCACTTCAGTTTTCTATAAAAATACCACATTATTTTCCAAGGCTGGTAAATAAAATGTTATGAAGTCACTGTAAAATGAAGAAGCAAAGGCGATTATATAGCCAAGAATTTAGAAAAATATTGTAAAAGTGTGTCACAAAAATAACTGATGAAAGAAATTTTAATAAAGTGTTAGTTAATATCATATATCTGGATTTTTTTATATCTGTGATACATATCAAATGTAAATATTGGTGTATGTTCCCTTATTTAAAATATTTTTTATCTTATTTAAAATATTTCCTTTTGTTCCTCATTTTTCCTTCAATTTTATATTACTTTTCTTAAAAGAGGATATACCTAAAATATATGACCCTGCATCTGAAAAACCTAGACCTGCATGTCAGTATTAGAAATCTTTGTCTTCTTGCCCAGTCAAATATCTCCAATAAGCTGTTTCTCAAGCTACCCAAAGAACTCACAATAAATTACATGTAAAGATTTATGAGAATGTACTTGTTGAGCTAAATCACAGAAGATTTGACATAGACTAAAATGAGTTTTATTTGATTTAACACCTTGGTTAGTAATAATATAGGCTAATAATATAATTCAGGAGTATAAATTTTATATATGTAAGAACTCACTAAAAATTATAGGAATAAACTCTTGAACTCTGTTTTCCTTCTCACGTTTTACAAATTTTTAATATCCTCACACTGATTTTACACAACAGAGTTAACACAATTATGTTATCTAAGTTGTACTACCTTTCACCACTTTACAAATATTTATTTTTCCAAAGCTATAGGAAAATATTTTTTATGCATATTTATTCCTTTTACCTTATACATGTTTGTATCAATGTATTTCTTATTCTTCTTAGTTTTAAAAGATATTGATGCATCATAAATGGGTGTTTTTCAATTTGCAATTTTAGCCACAAAAATACATATATACTTCTCCATGGGTACGTCATATAACATGTATTGTTTTATCACAGATTCTTCAAAATATTTATCCAATATCTAAACGTCTGGAAGATTTTATTTTTATGTCCACTGAGATCATGGGTATTAGTAAATATTTGTAATGTCTTTTATTACTAAAAGAGAAATAATATAAAGTATGTGACTTTTGAATATTGACCTTGAGGAGTTGTTGTCCGTAAAGGTACAGATGTGTCTTTTCCCAAGTACTCTTTCTAGAACTGTGTTGTCAGATTTTTAATGTTTTCCAAGTTGATAATGAAAAAGTGGTACCATCTACTTTAATATGTCACTCTGAACTTTTGTTGAACAGTTTTTAAGCTATATAAAGTTCATATTCTATACTGAGTGCCACATAAATTTTAAAACATGCATACATAGTATTCATGTACTCACTTGTTCATTCATTCATTCAGGCACCACAAATCAAATTTTGGATGTCACACCTGCTAGGCCTGTGCCGTACCACTGAGCGCTATCTCTGGCCTATACACTGTATTCAAATCAAGGTAAACCTGTGTATCTTCTGAAAGTTGTATTACTTCATGTTTAAAACATTGAAAATCTTCTCTTCTAGCCTTTTTATGGTTTTAAATGATGCAGCATAGTTTTGCTACCTATAGTTATCCTACTATACAAAACAATAGCAGAACTATGAAATTTTTAAATATGTAAAGTGTTTGAAATAGCATAAAATACTCAGATAACTACTACCTAAATTCTAATATTATTATGTTTTTCGAGCTTTTATAATGCATTTCCTGTTGATCTGCCCAGTTCAGTAGTATATTATCCAGTTGTATTTTTCTCTTATTCTGAGCAAAATGGAAGGATCGTGTTAACACTCAGTGATATGTTTTCTCATACTCTGATTACAGTACTATTAAACTTTGTTTTTTATCAGTTTTTGTAAATTTTTATAAATAATGCTTTTCACTGTGCTACTTATTTTTATAACTTATTAAAGTTTTGTACATGTACTATGCAGAATTGCATTTTATTTTTTATGCATTTCTATTAATCTCTATTTCACAGCTTCTCAGTTGCATATGCTATTTTAAAATTTCACAGTTTTTTTAATTTTAAAAGTCAAAGCACAAAAACATATTAACAAACAGACACAAAGTAGCATAAGAAATAGTACAATCAAAACTGATTTACAGACAAGGTGACAGGGACTCAACAATGGTTGTTGCTTTACCTATTGATATCTTCAAAGTGTATATTCATGAACACAGATACATACATGTGAAACTGGTCAAACAATTAATCACCTCAACAACAGAAAAAAAAAAAAAAAGAAACCGGAAAGCATTAACAAAGAGTCACAAAGTAGTACAATAACAGTAAGATCAGAACTGAGTTATAGACAAAGCAACAGAAAACCAACAATAGTTGCTGCTTTGCATATTGATATCTTCGAAGTGTATGCTCAGGATAACACATACAGACATACAAGATTGATCAAATAACCAGTCATCAACTATTCCTTAGCATTAAGTGACATAATACAATAGTAGAACCATGTTAACCCTCCTGCATATATGTATATTCATATATACATACATACATTTTTGCCTCTTTCTTTTCTCCTTTCCCTCTGTTCTTTGCTTTTGAACAGATTTCCTTCATGTCTCTTAGTTTATATTCCCACCCCCAGGTTCTTACACCAGTGATACAATACGTTGCCTGCTCATGTACCACTGATTTATTTCACTTATGAGTATGGACTCCAGTTTTGACCACTTGCCTACAAAGTCCCCAAAACTGTCTTTCCTTATAGCTGAATAATATTCCATTATATAAAAATGCCACAGTTTTTTAATCCAGTCTTCTGTGGATGGACACTTGGGTTGCTTCCACATTTTAGCTATTACAAATTGTGCTGCTATAAACATGGGTGCACATATATCAGAGTGATATGATGTTTTCAGATCTTCTGGGAAAATACCCAGAAGGGGAATAGCTGGTTTGAA
>PVLD010006135.1:0-65647 GCA_004027595.1 Dinomys branickii | reverse complement strand
ATCTGCATTCCCACCAGCAGTGTAATAGAGTCCCTATTTCTCCACAGCCTCGCCAGCATTTGTTATTGGATGATTTTTTTCATACTGGCCAATCTTACTGGGGTGAGATGAAATCTCGATGTTGTTTTTATTTGCATTTCTCAAATGACTAAGGATGTGGAACATTTTCTCATATATTTATTAGCCATTTGTATTTCTTTATCTGAGAAGTAGAACTGTGCTCAAATTTCACTGTTCTATTGTTACATGTTCATAGTACATGAATTTTAGATTCATCTTGAGTAGGTGTGTGGGCCTACCACAGCTTGTTTCTTTGGTTAGAATATAATGTATAATAATTGATCTACCAGTTTTTATTTTGGTGTAAAGTGAGAATTTAAAATTCAACTTCATATTTTTCCTCATATCTACTTAATTGTCCTCACAGTGGAAGAAACTCAATATTCTCTTTATTATGAAACTGATTTTTACTCTCAATTTTCATGTCATTTGGATGTATGACTGGGTGATCTTCTTTTGAGACCACGTTATTTTAATCATTAAATGTTTATTATTTGCCTTGTATGTCCTACCTATCTGCATCACATAGACAAGAACTGGCTTTGTAATCATTTTTTGATGTTTGTTGCACGTTCAATGTTGTATGTTATCTTTATGATCATTCAGTGAGTTAGAAGTCCTAATTTGGTAATTTATTGAAAGATTGTTTTACATTTATTAATTTATAAGGCATAAATAGAAAATATATTGTTCAGTTGTTCTTTTAAAGGTGACGTATCTTCTTCAAGAATTTTGTGACTGCCATTTCAGTTTTTTTCTAGGAATTTCACATAGATTTTCAAATTTTTCTATCTTTGTGGTTTAAAGTTGACATTGAAGATGATATTTTTATTATATCTCTCAATTGTTTTACTTTTCACTCTGAAAGCTGTTTTTACTAAGTCATTTAACAAAATTCTTTATCATTTTTATAGCTTAACAGTGTTTTCCTAATTATATCGCTTGTAAAGATTTATAATTCTCATCTTTTTCAAATTTTTTACCTTTTAATGTCCTCTTTTCCTAGGTAAACAAGGTTAGCAGGCACATCTTAGAAGGCATTGGCCATGAAAGCAAATTATATAAGTGTGTATTTTATAAATAGATTCATATAGTATCTTTATTGAGTCTATGTCATCACATAGCCATAAATAATTACATAAATATGTATTTATATATTTATATGTATACATTAAGAACATATATTCAAAAACGGAAGCTATTTTTAAAAACCAGGAGAGGATCTTGAATTTAAATTTATTTTTTGCATCTATGTTGACAGTCAGATACTTTCTAATTAATCTATTAATATACACATTTTGTCAACTCAGATGTTTTATTTCTGGAACAAGTGCAGGTTGCAAAAAATATATGAATCTTCTAATGTTCCACTAGACTATGTCCTTATGATTGCTAATATTTTCTATGTCATAGTTAAAGTAAAATTACTCACCAGCTTCTTTTCATGTTATCTTTTCAGGGTATTGATTTTTGAGTAATCCTGAAATGTTTTCACAGAAACATGTTTTACCTACATTTTTGCTCTATGAAATCATCTCAATATACTTAAAGTCATTTGTTTCTCAAAAGTTTGAAGAATAAAAGTTTGAAGAGTAATTGAGTAAAATATTGGTTCTTTGTTTCTCGGGTAAGATTCTCTTTGTTTCTGTTCTTTGGCAATGACTTGTCTGTTTAAAATTTCTTCTTCTCATAGGGTAAAATTTGGTAATTGCTTTCTTAGAAATTATATATTATATCTAGACTCTATAACTAATTTACATAAAGTTCAGATAATTGTCCCTTATGATATTGTAATTTTTCCTGTATCTTTAGCAATTTCAGCATTTTTTTTTTTTTTTTTTTTTTTTTTTTTTTTTTTTTTTTTTTTTTTTTTTTTTTTTTTTTTTGCGGTATTGGGGATCGAACTCAGGACCCTGCGCTTGCTAGGCAAGCGCTTATTCCACTGAGCTATATCCCCAGCCCTAATTTCAGCATTATAATTCCTTGTTTTGCATGTTTGTACCTTTTCTCCTTCCCCTCTTTATCCTTTAATTAAGGATAGTGCCTATTTTCCCCTCACAACGAACCAGATCTTCAGTATATTGATTCTTAATGTATTTTACTTTGTGCTCTGCATCTTTTCTTATTCCATTTGCACTGATTTCAATTTTTCCTTTCATTATTATTGTTTTTATAATGTTAAAAAGCTCCTAATTGATTAAGTTGCACACATTCTTTCAAGCTTATTTTTATATGCATTTAAGGTTAACCATTCCTTTGCCCTTGTTTATTCATCTGTAGGTTCTCACGTACAATACCCTCAGTACTGTCATTAAAACCATGTGAGCCGATGCACATTTTCTGTCCACTTGAACCTGGTTATTATGCTGCTTGACAAATATTTTAGTGAAAGTACTAAAATACTGGTTGATAACATTTTAGATTATTTTTCATTTGTACTTTGTTTTTTATTCTGTGGGTGATTTCTAATTCTGTTGCATTGTGACTAGAGAAGATCGGCCATGTAATTATTCCATTGCGAGAATGTATTAACTTTTTCTAATTTTACTTGCTCTTCTTTTCAAAATTTCTCCCTAGAGGAAAAAAAAAAGTTCAATAATTAAGCGGGTCCATCTTAGGTAAAGATCTAAGAAAGGAGATCTTTGTCTGAAACAAGAACGTGTTCGGGGAAGACCTCCCTGAGCTACTTCTGTCAAATGTGCAGCTGCCAGCTGTGTGGGAAGAGAGAGAGCGAACTTGGCTCAGCTCTCAGCGAGCAGCTACAAGCTGTCATTGAAAGAACATCAATTCAGAACCACGCAAAGACCTTCCTAGTAGTGAAGGTCATCATCTATCTAGAGATGTGACTTGACTTTGATTCCCAGATTTGTGAGTTTTTTCCACGTAAGAAGGAGCACTTCATTTCTCAAGCATGACACCCCAGGGCAGAGCTTGATTTCCCAAGATCAGAAAACATTTATTGTCCCCTTGTCATTCTGTCAAGCGTGTTTCATTCCTTGTCTTATTTCAAGAGAAAGAAAAAATAAAGAAGAACCAAATGATATTGCCTAAAAGTGTGTTTTTTTCCTCTTATATGTCTAAATGTAATGGTCTCAATGTTTTCTTCATAATTTTTACTCTTAAAAATTTCACATCATGCCCTCCTGCTTCACTTTCCCATAGTATAATATAGTTGTTAAACCAGATAAATAGCATATTGAAAGGGTCTAACTAAAATTGAAAGCACTGCACGTACAAGTGGTGTTACAGTTCTCCCTTGCTCTCCTGTGGTCTCCCTTCCTCTCTCGTCTTTCCCCCCTTTCTCCTCACTCTTCTCTAACTCTCTTTCCTTTGCTTCCATCATCTCTGCTCCAAAACAATGTGTTGCTCTCACAGAATCACCCTCAGCACACACTGTAATAACTATGGATATAAGAAAGCTAGAATCAGCTACGGAAATTAGATTAGATCTTAATTACTGATGAAGACCTCAGCATCAATGTTACTGAACAATAAGGTGAACTTCAAAATCTGGTTCGTTGATTTTCTACTTGCTTGGCACCTTTTCATCTGCATGTTAAATGGAATCAGTCAACTGATTACCCTGGATGACGACAGCTCATACTAATGAAGACAGAAAAAAGATCAATAAAACATAGTCTGCAGAAGAAATTTACAAATGAAGAGAATATATTTTCAAAATCTGAAATCAGTGTGTAATCAGCCTGGCTTCCCATTTCCCTCACACCTTTGGTGCCCCAAACATACACTCATCATGGGAAATGATTATATTTTGTAACCTTTAGAACTAATGAAGTCCAGTATCAGCTGTCCTTCACTGGCTAAACAAAAGGCTCCTGTGACTTGGTAAATATCATAAACATTTATTGGGGAAAGTTTCATTCTTGGAATCTTAAAATTTCTCATGAGAGATTTTATTAGTCTCATCATTCACATATTATAATGAAGCAAGATAATTTCTTCCAGAAACTGTTCCCAGTGAGAACACAATTATGAAATCCCATCATCACTGATAATAATTAAACTTTTAATATTCCAGTTTCAACCTGGTCAGATCAGTTCCCCAGAGGGCTGACTATGTGAAAGGTTTTAGAAAACACTGCACTGAATAGGCCAGTTTTAAAACTAACAGCACAGCTGAGAGGGACAGAGCTTGAAAGTCAAAACATTATGAGAAAGTCCTCAGTGAATATGTTTGAACCTGTCCTCTACCACCAAATACACGGATCTTTTCCCTACACCAACCAAATCTCCAACTCTCCAAAGTCCAATTGAGTGTCTATAACTGAATCCAGTTCCAACACTGTTGAGAGTCACAATCAGACCTCACAGATCGAGACCGGATTACACAAATACCTCTTCTCTTTGGGTGTTAATGGTAGTCTGAACTCCTTATAACCCCGACCCTGCATAGAGGAGTCCCATGATCCTTTCTTGCTGGCATTTGATTATATGTTAGGAGAGTTCATGGAATTTAGTGAACTATTTTCATGACAAAGTGATAAATCCATTGTATTATAAAGGACACAGCTCCAGGACAACCAAAGGGAAGACGTGTGGGACACAGTAGCTGGAGAGGGCTCTGCATCACTCTTTTGTCCAGGCGTGTCATGCCCCCAGCATCTTGACGTGCAGTAACACAGGAGCTCTCTGAGCTATAACTTTCAGGATTTAAAAAGAGATTCCATGACTTAGATATGATTGATTAAATCATTGGTGATGGGAAGTTAACTCAGCCTTCAGCTTTTCTTTCCTCCCCACTAGTCATGGAACTGATGATTCTTACTCTCTAATCATATGATTGGTTTCTTTTCAGGGAACTTTCACCCTAAAGCTTCCCAGGGGCATATTAAACAATATATTATTAGCATAAAATAAAGGATCTGGGATGTGATTATAAATAATCAAAGATGTTCTTCTTCTCTCTGTCATTTAACAAATGCAGATTTTTGTAATACCAAGGGAATAACTCCAGGGCTCTCTACTATGAGCTACATCCCTAGTTATTATTTATACACAGATGTGTGTTTGTGTGTGTGTGAGAGAGATGGAGAGACAGAGAGAGACAGACAGAGAGAGAGAAAGAGGGAGAAGGAGAGGGGGAGAGAATAGAGAGAATCTCACCAACCTTCCCAGGCTTGCCACAAAGTTACCATCCTCCTGCCTCTGCCTCTGCCTCTGGAGTAGCTGGAATTACAGGCAAGTACCACCACACCTGGCTTCAATGAGTTTTGAAAACCTCTTTTTCTGAGAATTGTGGGTGAAAAGTAACTATTTATTTCCTATTATATCACAATGCCAGACAAAGCTTTGCTGCATGATTCTATGTAATCATTACTGTTTTCAACAAAACATCAAATAGGAAGGAAATCAGAAAAAAATTTAAAACATGTTAGAAGAAAAATGACAGGATGGCTTGTTAGAAGAGAATGAATGAAAGTCGTCTTCAAGTATTAATGCTGGGGACAACATTTTACTTTAAAACACTTAGAAGGAGATAACTGGACGGTTGATTGAAATGTGTTTTTCTGGGAATCTATTTAGATAATAATGGTCCAAAGCAGTATTCAAACACAGAACTACTACTTCCAGGTACTTGGGTACTTTTTATTTGTTTAAAATATATTGTGCAGATTGGGGATTCAGCTAAATGACACAGCACATGCCTGGTAAGTATTACACCCTGAATTCAATTCCTAGTACCCAAAAAGCAGGAAAAAAACCCCACAAAAATGAAAACAAAACATTGTGGTATTTTTCATTAGTGAGAAGGATAAAAATATGTGTGAAGGATATGAATAAACAAGAATCTTTATGTGTTGCATGCAAATACTTGTTTCGTTAGCTTTAACTCAGCGTCTGGAACTACACAGAAATGAACATGGCTGCCTGTGGGTAACCTTAAGTGAGGATGTGTGGAGGAAGAGTGTTGTGGTGAGTGATGGTCATCAAAACTGTGTTATCTCCAAAGATGGCACCGGGAGAGCAGGAAAGAGTTTTGGTGATAATTGCGGAGGTTGAGCTAGACAGCAAGTGAGCTTTGGAAAATGTACACAGTTTTTATGACCACAGACTCCAAGTTTTTGCTAAAAGTGTATGAGATAAAGTAGAAATAAAGAGAACTATCAGTAGCTTCTTGAAGCTGGTGAAAAGTCCAAAATTATCGTGGAAGGCAGAGAGTGGGAAAGACTAGAGGAAAGAGGCAGTGAGGCAAGCAAAGGGTGAAAAGAGAGAGAAATGCGCTGTGGTTTGTCATTCTGCAGTGGGACTTGTATCCGGATCAGCAAGCTTCAAAGGAAGAACAGTTTCCTCGAAAACTGAGCCTATAAACGAAGAGCGGGAGTAGTCTGCCTCCTCTGACGCACAAGCTTCCTAAGATCCTGCTCTGAGGAGGCAGCGTTCTCAGCGCCTATTGTTCTTCCGAGTTCTGCTGTGTTCCTCAGTCTCAGCCCCGCCATCATTCTTTCTCTAAATATGTGTTAATGAATATGTTCCCCGGAAGACAGAGGTGTTGTTTTTGGCTGGGATGACTTACAAAGTTAGCAGTGTGCCTCTGTGTATATCCTGTTCCATGGAATATTGCTTTTGAAGCTTCCTGGGGCAAACATTTTGTTTTGTGTTCTCCAATGTTTGCAAACATGGCCTGTACCAATCAAATCATGGTTTGACTCTGCACTGCAACTGGCATGTACAACTTATTCTCTTGGCCACTAAAGAGCTCTGCCTGATGATGTGGTACATAGGAACCACTGATGTTAGTAAAATTAGCAATCATTAAACAAAAGACAAATTCCCCAGTAAAAGCTGCTGAACATAATGTATAACATTTCAAAACAAAGGCTACTAAATAGTAACTGGAGAATTAACACTCTGAGGCATAGAATTTTTGTCAGTCAACAGCATCTGAAGTGGGTGGTAAAATTACTGTTTCACTGATATACGTTACACAAACTTTATAGGGAATAAAAAAGTGTAGCTGTTTTCCTGTAGACAGAGAGACGTTCCATGACAATAATGGAGTTTGGGTTTTGGAATCGTCATTTGCACAGGTCTTCTTGGGCTATAAACCAAATTCTTAATTTGTAACTCTATTTCTCATGAAGTTGCTCTCCAAGTATGTGTTAACAGATTTTCCAAAAATAAAACAATGCAAGACACTAAGTATTAAAAAAATTCAAGACAATTAGTTGAATTTCAATTTCAGATCAACATGCAATATGCCACTTTTAGTAAAAGTATTTCTTGTAGATTATTTTCAACGGAATATTTTGGAAGTTTTCATACTAAAAAACTATACATTGTTTGTCTGGAAATATTCAAAGCCCTTGGAAATTAGTGACATACATACACAAAAAATGATTTTTTTCCAGTGGAATTTACTAACAGTAATTCAGTATGAAACATAAAATTTGGATGCTGTTGACTTTATTTTTAATAATATACAGTTTTTTTTTCTTTTTTTTTTTTTAGAACCGAAGAGTCAAACTCAGGACCTGGCACTTGCCAGGCAGGTATTTGCGCCACTGAGCTATATCCCTGGCCATGTACTCTTATTCAAGATAAACAAATCCAAGTTTCTTTGTGAGAATAAAATTGAAGAGAAAGAAAGAAGGGAAGGACATAATGAAGAGCAGAGAAAAGGAGATCATTTGAGAACAAACATGAAGGCAATATAAAAATAATAATTTTTAATTTGCCTTAATTTTTATGATTTTCTGATTTACAAAAAAATAGATAAGAAAGAACAGAACATTCCATATGCCCCATACTTAGTTTCCCTTATACAATTAAAAATGATTGCAAAATGGTTAAAGTGAGCAAAACTCCTTCCCTGAACCTCAGAGATTTGCTGATGGGGGAAGATTGCCACACAGACATTTTGCGATTTGAATCAACCAGAGAAAACAATTTTCTAGAATCTACCAATACCTTGCAAGATTTTTTTTTTATGGAAAAAGTATTAGAACAAAATTTCATAACAAAATAGTAGAATAATGATAGGTAATACACTGCACATTGTTATCTTTAAAATAGTTACTCAGAGTGCAAGACATGGGCGTGAAAAATTCTCCAGATGATATTAGCACAAACTTCTCTTTTCAGTGAGCTAAGTAGTATAACTATCATTTTTTTCCTTTTCCCTTCTTTCCTTTCCCCTGTCCCCTATTCTAGTTTCTTTTGATAGATACCTAAGTGTCCAGTCACCTAGACTTAGATGTCCCAATGGACTTGCAAAGTTTAAAATGCCATGATTTGCATCATTTCTAAACACTAGACTTGCTTTGATTCTGTTTATCACCCCCCCCCCACAGGAATGCTGAATTTGCAAGTAACCACTTCTTTTTATAATAATCCAAGCTTATACCACTGGTGAAAGGCACTTTTACTTCTCAGCCAAGGCCCTGTTTTCCTTATTTGTAATTGTTGTGCACTTGAATGAAAGTTTTATTTTATTCTAACTTTAGTGTATTTCCTTGTCCACAAGCACCATATCCATAGACATTCCTAAATGTAACTATTGGGGCTGCATTAAGCTATACCTGTTACCTTTACTGGTGTCCCCATTTATAGTACTCCACCAATACTGTTAGTCAGCTTCCTTTACTTACCTATAAATTCCTACTCCAAGGTGGGAAATCTAATTCCCAGAATTGGCCATTCATTCACTTAGTTGTTCAATTCTATTACACATATGTAGTAGTTTTTGAACTGCTAGCTCTTGCCCAATGTGTATAACTTTATCAAGCAGTGTACACTGCTTGTATGCAATGTCTTTTGTGGTTAGATTTAATGCTTTTACTCCTTTACTAAGTTACTTAATCAGCATCCTCTTACCCTCTTCATTGAGGTTGTTTTACATATTTGAAATACAATTAGATGATATTGCTGTGTCTGCATTTCCTTGTAGGGTCCCCTAAACTTTTAAGTGATTTTTTCTACAAATTCAATAGTAAAGTTACCATAAGTTTTAATGGGTTTTGACAAAGACATAAGGTCACAGATTCATCAGAGAGAATACTTTTACGGCCCTAAAAACTCCTGTGCTTCACTTATTCATGCCTACTACTCCTTCAAGCTCTGGTCACTACTAATCATTTTACTGTCTCAATAGTTTTGTGTTTTCTGTGATGTCATGTAATTAGAATCATATAATCTGTAGTTTTTCCTTTCATTTAGCAATATGAACTCATGATTGTTTCATGTCTTTTTATGACTTGACAGCTTGTTTTTATTGCCTAAGTAATATTCCACTGCATGGGTGCATCACATTTTGTTATCCATTCACATAATGGAAGATACTGCATTTGCTTCAAGTTTTGTATGTCTGTGATAAAGATGATAAAACACTCATATTTAGGTTATTGTGTAGGCATAAATTTTCAGCTGAATTGGTTAAGTAGCTAGGAACAAAATTGCTGCATTGTATAGTAAGATCTATTTAGATTGGTTAAGAAACTGCCAAAGTAAACCTGGTGTGGTTATACGTGCTCGTAGTCCCACCTGCATGTGAGGCTGATACAAGAGGATCATCATTAAACATATGGATGACTCAACTAAAGCAGTTTGGATAGCCAAAGGATGGTTGCTCAAAGTTTTAATTGGTTGTTTAAGAAAGTTCTCATCTCTAAAAGGATTCTATTTAGTTCACCAGTCTCTACACTGGAGTAAACCCTCAAATGTGAAAAATTTACGGAGCATTTACTATGACACAGTGTTGATAGAAACCCATTCCTTGTGTTACTAAAGGTAACCTCTCTAAATACCCTCATTCCTTTTGGACAGAAGCTAGGGAATAAACCAGCTATGTCCTTCTTCTAAAGTCCCCCAGCAATGTGTGCCAAAGCCTAATACGAAAGTAGACAAAGGTCTGTGGACTCATGCTTGTTAATCACCTTATCACCCCCCTCATCAGATAGAAGTGATCATTTTACAAGGTGGAAAAGTAGAGAAAGACAATGGAAGGTGAAACGCTACAAAAATAGAATTGAAATCACTTCCTGAAAGAAATCAAATTTTCCATGGTCAGCCCAATGAGTACTGTATAAAGAAAACGCATCTTTTTGTGATTACAGAAATCTAAAATGACAGATGTGGAATAAAACTTACATTTCCTTCTAAATTCTCCAGTGCTATACATAATCCAGAAACACTCACTGTCTTGCCTCAATTGATAGCCCTTGGTACTTCCATTAGGTCTCTAGATGAACACAACATCAACCACAGCTTCTTTCATATATGAATACAACAAAAATTGTAGGTTGCTGCTTTTGCTTCTAATCAGTGCATCATTTCTTGGTTGGAGCCTGTCTCCTGGTTTAATGAGTGTGCTCTGAAGGCCCGAGTGTCAATGGCTTGGCTGAGGATGTCCCTATTGGTAGGTGGTGGAGCAATGAGGAAGTGAAAGCTCCTTAGGTCCCTTGAGGCGTGGCCTCAGCGGGGAACAGGGGAGCGCTGATCTCTTCCTTTTCCTGTTTGCTTCCTGGCTGGCACTTCCTCCATTCTACACATTCCTGCCGTGGTGTGTAGCCTCTATGCCAACGTGGACTAGAAACTCCTGAACATGAACTGAGATGAACCTCTTATTTTTATAAGTCAATTATTTCATTATAGTGATGTGAACCTAATTCAGTGTCGAAGTTCATTAATGGTCAGGTAGAAGTGAGAACTCTATTTGCAGTTCTCTCGATTACAACAGGTCATTATACAGCAAACTATTTCGTACCTTGGTGCTATCTTATGCCCCTATGCAAGTGGTCACTTCATTTAAACAAAAATTATTTTTCCTTATAAAAGAAGTCATGTAAATCTAACAAGCAATGAATATTTGCTTTCATTCCCAAGGGACAGGCAACAGAGATACTACAATAATTTGATCTTGATTACTACAATAACAAAGGAAAAGTCTTGTGAAAGAGGTTATAATTTTCTTTACAAGATCTTGAAAACAGTGCTAGCTACTTCTGTGCTTTTAATTCCTTCAGTGCATCCTTATCTCACTACAAGACCAGAAAATGAAATAGAAGGAGCTGAAAATAATGCATCCAATTATTTGGTTATTAAGATTTTATTGGCAGAGCAGGGAGGGAGACAGTAGCTAAGAAAACAAAGCTCAAGTTAATTCCAATTCATAACTTTCATAGCATTTGATAAATCTTCCTGGGAAATAAATAGTAGCAAGAGAGAGTGAGCAGGGAAATCCTTTCAGTTCATTTAATAAATGAGATAAGTATATTGGACTGTAATTAAAAGCTTTAATAATAAAATTAATGGAACTCTGTGTCTATTATGGGGTATTAATTATCTTGTAGTCACGAGAAGAGATAATATGCATTGTTCTTTGGGAGAAGGCTGGGGTATATCAGCGACATATGAATATTATGGAAATAAAATAAGTTAACTTACAAACCAAATATTGCACAAAATAAAAGGTGTATTTATGAATACTATCTCAAGGTGGGAGGAGATGGTGAATCTATTTTCTTCATTGTCAAATTTATCAAGTTTATGTAGAGTCTAATGAAGAACTATTAATAAACCTAGCAGAAAACGACCATGATGTGAATGAATGAATGTCATAAGGAGAAAAATGTATTTCTTTAAGAAAAGAAAAACAACGATATACTGCATTAGCATCAAAAATTATTGCTAATAGCATCACCCTACAAGACCCAAGAGATGACAGGAACCTCAGTGAGTCCCTCCTTCTGTGCCATGAGTGCTCCAAGGTTCATAACAGAAAAACATTTCAGGACATGAGGATGAGGGAGGTAGGAGGGTTTACTAAGAAATGAGTGTTGGTGCCGAAGGGGTGCAAACATTATGGTCTGGGTCTGGGGTATTTATATAATCTTGGCGTGGAAATCTGTGAAATTAGTGAATCTATGCATGGGGAGAAATTTCAGGCCTAATCTATAGGCTTAATTTATACTTTTAAGATGGTTAGGAATTTTGGAATGAGTTTTCCTGTGTAACTTGAGTACTGATCCTATAGTTTCTTAAAAGTATAATTACAAAATCCCAATTTTTTCTTGTCTCTTTTTCTCTACTTATTGTTATTTCTTCTATCCTATTTCAATTATACATAATAACAAAATACATATGGAGCATTAAAACTCTTAGCAAAAATAATGAAAATGAACACAAGTGGGTGACACAAAGTGCTGTTCTTGCGGGCCTAAATTCTTTCCCAAGTCAGTTTAGACACAGTATGGCTTGGATGTTAATTTGGCCCTCAAGAGTTCCCAAAGTACTTTCTTCCAATATACAACAGAAGTCCTGGGAATCCAACTCCATTCTTGACATTGTTTCCAAGTTTAGCTGTTACTTGATGGTAGAAAACATGACTGACATCTTTTTGTGTGTACTGAGACACAGACTATCTTGAACTATGGGAAATAAAAAATGGTATAGTAGGTGTGTTGGAATGCTAACACTGAGGAACATGTCATCCTGAATTTCAATAATATATGACAATAGAAATTAATTTCTTACACAGGATACATTTCCCCACAATATTATGTTTTCTAGGCTATGTTAATGGGAGAGTTCTACTCCACCAGTCCTGTATCTTCCTCCTGAGTGTAGTAGATCAGTTCAGGCAATGTCTGTCCCTTGGCCATACCAGGAACACAAGAGTGATTCTAATTTCACAAGTGCCTTCCATACAAAAAATTTTCCTGGCAACATCATACGATTGGTCTGGACGCAAGCAACAAAGAAATGCTCTACTAGAGTAGTGGAGTTATTGGAAAATATCATGGTAAAGATCAGCTTTGTAGGGAGAGGTGAAAAATTGAGACACTTAATGTGACTTGGCGTAGGAATAGATCAAACATTTTATAGGTACTTTGAATGTAAAGAGTCAAGTGTAACATTAAAATGGATTCACATAATAAATTCTAAAACTGAGGTTAATTCTGCAAATCATTCTGTACTTGTTAGGTATCTTCTCATAGAGTCAATGTCAGTTATCATTTAATCAAGGATACAGATTACTCTTGCAAGTAAACAGATAAACAGAGAAAACATACACACTATGAATTAATATTATCTTTTTTATCTCATTCTATTTAATTTTAAGTGTTAATTAAGATCATTTGATTAAATTATATGGTATAAATAATTTTGTTTATTACATGCACTCTCAGAAATTGGAACTACGTCTGAGGAAGAAGGGATACAGCAGGTCAGAGAAGTTCATTCATGTGTTACAATCTAGAGTCTCTAAGATTTATTTCATTGATTTGAGGTATGAATATGATTGAGACAGTAATTCAAAGTACACCAGTTCTAAACATAAAAGTTTTTCTGGGTACTATGACAGCATTGTTCACCTAGGTCACTAGAATTCCATCAGGTTTATGAAAACCTACAAATAACAGCCAATGACCTTAATGTTTCTGCCTCGACATGAACATAGGGATTCTGAAATATCAATGATATGCATAAATACCTCCAATTATTTGCCTCTAAGATAATGGTAGCAGCTGTAGAGCTAACTATTTGAAGAATGGCCCACAGGTGTTTTTGCATGACTGAAAACAAATACTTAGACTATTTAGATACTTGTTGTCTCTTCTGACTTATGATTGCATTATAATCTGTGGGATATATTTAGTGTCCCTGTGAAAGCAATTACACATAAAACATTAACATATATTTATACAGTCGACAACATTTTCATAGGGCCCTGGAGTGTGTTTTAACAGTGGTGGAGACTAAAGTTTTGGTGTAATGTGTTTTACCTATCATTTAGATCAAAAAATATACAGTACTTTTAAATGTTACAAAACATTTGAAAGTTGGGTGAAGTCATAGGAATTACTAAAATGATAGAAATGTATTTGAATTCTAAAGACATACAAGTGTTAATATGACTTAGATTTAATATTTAGTTTCAAACCATTTTTAAAAATTGTAATATAATCTCTATATTGGAAGTGGACATTTAGAGGGATTTACAAATAAATCAAGGTTAAAATAATATTTATTACCCAAAGATCCAACCATCAAGTGGAAATATGTTAAGTAGTACTTCTTCCTTTGATAATAGTCTAGTCATCAAATTAGACTCAAACAGTCTAATTACACTTAGACTCAAAATTATGAAATCCTAAAGTAAAATGTATAGCAAAAAATAGAATTATCTCAAAACACAATTAAAGAGTCATCTAAAAGAAATATTTTTACTCGCTTAAAATTTGAGAATTTTTGAGTATTTGAAAAAACAGTTAAATCATGAACAACTCATAGGAATGAAACTTTGATATTCACTGACATCGAGTTCTGCAGAAGTCGATATTTGATTGAAATGAGCTTGAGGCTATATTTTACCTAGAGGGTGTCTCCATCCCCAGATTTTTTTCTTAGCATGTTTAGTAAAATTAGCCCTTTCAGTATTTTAATGCATATGAAAAAGGAAGTAATGCTACTATCTATATAACATACTTCCATAATACACATATTTAAATTTAATAAATCCACAAAGATTTAATCACTTAAAGATGTATTACATGTTTATGATTCAAGATAAAGTTTTGAATAAAATTAAATCATAGTAATTCTAAAATGATATGAACTTATTTATTTAACAATATTAAATAATTTGTACATAAAACTTAAGATAGTAACTGTATTCAAATAATTCAGAAAACATCTTGCACATAAAGTTATTGAGAAATAGTTTTTTTATAAAATAACTGGTAAAAACTCAGGACAGGTTATTGGCTCACCTCATAGGACAAAATTTTAAGGATTTTTCAGCAATAAATATTCCCTATGAGGAAAGAGAACTAAATAGATAATTTAAGTGATTATATTATTTGTTCCAATAAGTTAACTTTTAGAAGTAAAATACTAGTGGATAATTACATGTCAAAGGATTTAATGGCAGATATGTGAAAATTATATTTAATATAATTGTCCATTTCTAGAGCATATATTTAATTAGGTATATCCATAATTTTAAAATTATGTAACTATTAAAATAAGGCTTTATAATTTTTTAAGAACAGATAAAATTATAAGTAAGGAAAAGGATTACACAGTTTATGTATGCCATTGGTCACAATCATAAAAATATGTATAGTACCTATAGAATCAAGAGAAATTAGCCAAAATGTCAATTTTATTGGGATTTTATTTTAGGTTATTATTTTTTCTTTTGATATTTTCCATATTGGATATTCTAGTGGATTTATATTATGCTGTGGTTATTTTTAAAATTACAAATAAAATTGTGTACTATTGAAAGTCAACTAAGTGTAACACATTTTATATATGTTGAGGACTGGGTATCATTGTCTTTAAACATAACTCCGGACTTCTGCTGTTTTTAGAAAACTGGACTATTATGTATGATTAGAAAACACAAGGGTTTATTTCATTTAATATTTATATAATGTGACACATAACAATATTGGAACTTTCATCTTTTAGGAACCCAATTAATTATGTATTTTAAAGAAATTTTTACACAGCTTGCAACTTTGCAGTCAAATATATCTCATAAGGTCAAAAGTTTACTATAATTTTCTATTGACTGTCAAGGAACCACAAATAATTTCTCACCAAGGTATTTTACTTTACTTGCTTAGTGCATAGCTGCTTTAGATAATGCTTATTTCAGAGCCATGATGCAGCACGGCTTTAACGTGCTTTTCATACAATTTCCTGTCTTCTTTTTGAACTTCTCCTAAGATAAAACAGCATTGTATGGGCATTTTTTTCTTTTTAATTTTCTGTTTTCTTGTTGAAAAGTAGTGGTATTTTGGAGAAATGAATTTTTCATGTATATGCACAATTATCAGGGAACATATAGGGTGGTTTTCATGTCAGAGTTGAACTTCTGCTTGAAGCAAAACCACATAGAAAAGTTGACTGCCACAATCCCAAAGATCATTTGGCTCTTCTGCCCCTCAAACCGAAAGTGAGTTTTTGAGTTCACGAGGACAATACCAGCTCGCTTGATTCAAATAACTCGAAATGCCTGTCACAAACCTTATTTCTCTTTTCATGCCTGAGCCTAAAACAAGCACTGAAAGCCTGACTTATTTTGGATTGTAAAGGGAGGCGAAGATGAGGTGAGAGCTGAGGTTGGAAATGTAAATCCTCACGGCCGAGGCCGTCCCTGAGGCAAGCGGGGCGAGGAGACCAGAAGTGATCCTATGAAAACACTGTCATGCGCAGTTGTCATTTTCATTATTGTATGGAAGAATCTTCTCCATTTTTGTCTTATGCCCCTAACGTGACCCTAAGAATGCATAACATTCAAGCTCGTATCAGTCAGCCCGTGGGAAGAAGTGACTTCCGCTGAAAACAGCCTTCCAGCCATTGGCTAGAAGTAGAGAATGCTTGGAAAAGAGATGCCCCATAAACCAGAGGGGTCTTTATTAAAAGGAATTTATCGATTTGGAATGAGAACAGCATAGCAGAAGCTAACACCACCAATCATAGGAAAAAGAACTGGAGAATCAGAACTAAGAAGCAGTGTAATTCATCTGGATCATCAAGTTCCAGAGAAGATTGTAACTAATTCAGGAATTAGGAACTACATATTTTTCCTAAATGTAAAGTGGACCAGGTAGCTTTTTTTTCTCTATAATGCTGAGTCTTATATCATAGATCTTTATGGCCATTCAACAAATATTATTACTAATGATTCTATTTTTTAATCATAAAATAATGTTCTGCACTACAATCTTTTTAGTGTCTAAAATAAAACTTCCCTGTGACAACTAATTTCAACCAGTTTTATATCTGTTGTAAATGGAATACATCATAAATAGAAAATGATGAATGACCTCTTTATGGAATAGTTTTTTATATACAAGGTCACATCATGGGCACTGTTTTCTTTGGGTTTTAAAATTTTACTATTATCCTCTATTTTTAATCTATCAATCTTTCATGAAATCATTATCAGTAAAACACCACTGAAACCTATTTGTTGCAAAATATTCTCCTGTACAAAAGCCTGAACATAAAAAGGAAAGTCATTGTTTATATTTTTATTAACAAAATTTAAGGACATCTTTTGCAAACCTTTAACTGTGTACTAGAATTTAAATTCCATTTTTAACCATTATTTATTGTGTATGTGCCTGAAGAAGGACACTTCGAATTTTAGGCCGGGCAAAACTGTACTTTCTTAAATCATAAATTTACGTGACAATGAATTTGAGTCTTTTTAGATATTTCCCATAGTCAAAATTACTGAATCTGGCCTTTTCCTTTTCTTACAGTTCACGATGTGAATGGAGAGCAAAGGAAGTTGGCTTCAGATTACATTAAAATAGCTGACATGGCTTTGAGTGCTTTGAAGGTACTTTAAATAGAAAATTTTAAAAATCATTTTCAATTTTATTTCATAACAACAATGGCCTATAGCTTAATTTTTAATGCCTTCATGGTATGATCCTAAACTAATTTTATCATTAGCATAATAGTATATGTTAATAGGGAGTAGGCATGACTAATGGGAAAATATTTTGTATGTTACATTACTATTAGTAAGTAGAGATAGAACCCTAGCTCCTATATTATTGAATGTGAAGGTCAAAGGTAAATTCTATTCATGCAAGTTTGGGGGCCTGCTAAACTCTTTGACGCTTAGCATCATTTATACAGAAGATTTATACAATGAATCCATTTAGGACTGAAGAAGAATGAAGCTTGATTTAGAGAATCAGGCAACTTTAAAACTATTTACTAAATTATCTGTTTGTAGCCATACTGTACCTTAGCACATGTGACTATAAGTTGTCATGAACAAAATACAAGAGTAAATTTTTTAACCAAAGAATCAGTATTTTATTAAGTCCTTTAACATCCTGTCATCAAATTAATTATTTAGAAAACCATTTACAAAACTAACGTCACCCAAACCTCTTTATTTAAGGATAAAGAGAACAAAAGGACTCATTAATTAAATATTTTATTCAAGATTGAACTCAGTTACTGGCAGAAATTGATATTCACTCAGATATTCACTCATATATTCACTCCTTTATTGTCATGGTCCATTTTCATTCATTCGTTTTATATATATATATATATATAATATCTTTCCCAAATATTCTACGATTATCAGAAAGTTGTCCTTAGTTTGAGTTGATAGCCAAAGTTCCATTTTAAAAAACTATCGCTTTTCTATATTTGGACCTGAATCATGTTGAATGGGATTGGTTACTGTCCATGTCAGGTAGTTTAGTGTATTCTCCAGTGAATTTCATATAGCGCAAAGTTCAAATACTTGTCTCAGTTTCCAACATTTTAAATAGAAGAACAGTTTCACTTATACCATCAAACATTTTGTCCAAACTCCAGGTTTATTCTAAATTTCTGCTTTTCTCCTTTGCACTGGCCTTCCAAAGACTGAAACCAAAGCAAGCGGTGTTTGAATTTCTTTCTTCTCGGAACCAGAGATGCCAATTTCTGGGAACACCTCCTGCTCTTCTTATACCTAAGATGAGCTAAACCGACAAGAACTTGCACAAATAACATCAGTGAAATAGAGCTGGGCCACCTTCGTTCCTGTGTCCTGTGTAATATCGGGCCACTCTCCTCTCTGAAAGAGCCTTCATTTAGGGGACGCATTCCCTCAAGGCCCATTCTTCGGAGCTTTCCAGCCTGCTGTTGGAGGCCCGCTCTGGAGGCCTCTGTGTGCACAGGGAGATAAAAAACGTGGCTCCAGCTTTCAGAAGTCTCATATTTTTCAGGATAAAGACAAATAAACAAGCAAATAAAGCGCCATGCCATGTGTTCTAACAGAGACGAGTGTGCGAGAGCGCAGAATGGCAAGCGGATCTGAGTGAAGTCTGTGACAAGGAATTTAAGTACTATTTCTGCTTTCCTTGCTTTTCTTTCTCCTTTAAAGGAATTATAGGAAAAAGTGTATAGCAAATTTGTCCTCTGAAGGTATGGGGATCAGCGGCTGCTACGTGTGTGGAAATAACCTTTACATGAGTCTGAAAAAAAATATGATTAAGAAGCAAAACTCATAAATTTTAATGTCAAAAATATTGACTACCTTCCGGGAGTCATCGGTATCTGCAGTCACTTACTACTCTGCGTATAAAAAGGCAACCCCTCTCCTGTCGTTCAGCACCTCCACAGCTCCATGTGTCACTGGCAGCTCAGAGGCCTTTTCCTTTCTTTCCTAAAATCACATTCATTAGGCATTTATTTAATTTTCTCAAAGCCTACTTGGGAGACCGAGCAGATCTTAGCAAAGGCTCCAATCCTTTCTCTTGCAGAGTCAATAAACACTCTAACCAGTCACTCACAGAAACTGATAACTTGTCTTCCACTGGGTTACCTTCTGGTAGAATTTCAGGCAGGATCCGAGCCAACTTCCAGTAAGCTCTGAAAGA
This sequence comes from Dinomys branickii, assembly GCA_004027595.1. Classification (NCBI taxonomy): domain Eukaryota; kingdom Metazoa; phylum Chordata; class Mammalia; order Rodentia; family Dinomyidae; genus Dinomys; species Dinomys branickii. Next base: position 46,214 of record PVLD010006135.1, on the reverse strand, counting down.
CAAATTTATAAATTTGATCATTTTAGTGCTATGGGGGCGCCATGAGCAAAAATCACTTAACAGCTTTTAAATCATCAGATTTGTAATATCATACAGAGATATCATTCTGTTCTGTAGCTAATTACCAGGGAAAATGAACATGTCTCAACCTAAGATGTAACAAAATTTTGAAACACATCTTAATCCTGGTAGAAAACGCTCACGGAATGCAACAGAACTAAAATTAGAGCATTTTTTATTCTCTCTATAGATACCTAAATCTTCCCATTATGATAATATCAGACTACAGCAAATTGGTGAGGAAATTATTTAAGCACTAATATTCTAATATTTTGTACTATTAAGAACTTTATTTAAAAGGGATTCTGAGCAAATCTGAGCATATTTCCAGTAATTCTAATTTCCCTTCCACCCTCTAATCTGCAGTTAAGACATCTGACATTAAAACAAGCGGGTAATCAAAACTAGAGCTCAAGCACACTGCACAACACTTTGTCCAACTCATGCAACAATACTTTATGTCACTGTGCCCTGATGATACCGCCTCTTCTTCCATGGAGGGCACTACAAGCATATGGAAATCAGGGAAAAATGAATTCGTCTTATTGTTTTATCACAGTCACAGTCAGAATGTGTTACCAATAAAGACAAGATTTACAATGGAATATCAGGGTTTCCATCCACTCCACTGCTCTTTCCCATATTCTCAAGTATACCAGGGATTTTAAGAGAGAAGAGGAATGATAGGATGGATATATGTAACATGTCAATATGAAATATATGTAGTATATGTATAATTATGCAGCATGTATAAACATATGAATTCATATGTAGTATGTGTGCATTTATGTGTACTATAAATGTGACATACTATGTGTATGTCAGGTACTCTCAGTGCTAGGACAAAATACCAGACACCCAAAATTTGGAAGGTAAGATTTAATTAGCTCACAGATTGTGGAGATTTCAGTCTATTTTCAGCTGGCTCCAAGGCAGGGTGGCACATGGCACTGGCCAGAGTCCAAGGTGGCAGAAGACAGCAAAAGCAGCAAGAGCATGAGGGGGGCTGGGCAACAAGCCTCTTTTCCTCCCTTATATTGTATATTGGCTGCCCCAACCCACAGCAGGTGTGGCACTCACCCTGCCCTCCTCTTGCACAAGCTGAGGCGGTAAACAAAATGTGGACCCTGGCCCCCTGCTGAAACACTTAGTTGAACTTCCAAACTTCTCAAGTTGACATAATGTATCAACCAGTATAATCCACCCCTTGTCAACTTGAAAACCAAACAGAGTTGAAAAAAAAAGAAAGAAAAGAATTGTAATTATTCTAAGCCAAACATGGAATGCCATTGTCTTTATCATTGAAAGGTATAAGCATGGCTATGAAATCTCATAGCACCCACAAGATGGAAGACTACTGGAAATATTCCTATGAAATAGTTTCCTCTACACAATAAAGACATTGAGCAAAGATGGATCATCAGTAAATTGGCGGAGGGTTAGCTGTACAAACAGAGCCAAGATTATTTCCTTCGTACACCTCTTCATGTGGTGCCCAAATAACCTTTTATCAAAGCACAACACTCTATCCAGACCACAGGGCCTGGATAGTATATTCTCATATATCTTGAATGGAATTGTAAAATTATGGCTTAATGAAAAACCAATATGATATATGTATTAATATCCTTAAGAACGTAGTATTATTTTGAGACAGGCTCTTACATTAGGGAGACAGACAATATGATGTTCACACATGCAGGTCTGATTTATTTTACTTATGAGTATGGTCTCTCATTGCATCCATTTACCTATTAAAGCCTTGAGCTTACCTTTTCTATAGCAGAGGAATACTCCATTCTATAAAAACACCACAACACTTTCACACCTTCCTCGGTTGATGGGCATTTGGGCGGCTTCTAAGATTTAGATATGACAAATTGCCCTGCTGTAAACATAGGTGCACATATATTGCTGTGGTATGATGTTTTCAGTTCTTCTGGAAAAACACCCAGAAGAGCTGGGTTAAATGGGACCTCGCATTTAGTGTTTTCAGAAATTGCCACACTGATTTCCACAGTGGCTGTACAAATCTACAGTTTAACCAACAGTGAAGAAGGGTTCCTTTTTCCCCACAGCCCATCCAGAATTTGTTAATGGTTGACTTATTGATGGCAAGCATTCTTTCTGCTATGAGATGAAATCTCAGTACTGTTGTAATTTGCATATTCTGAATGACCAATGATGTTGCATAGTTTTTCCTATATTCATTTGCCATTTGTGTCTCTTCATCTGAGAAGTGTATATTCACCTCAGATGCCCATTTCTGGATTGGGTCTTTGAACTTGGGTGGTTTGACTTTTAAAAAAATTATTTCTATGTTCTAGATAGAAGTCCTTTGTCTGAGTAACAGAAAGCTAAACTTTTTTTTCTAATTTCTAGGTTTTCTTTTTTTTTTTTTTTCTTTTGCGGTACTGGGGATCGAACTCAGGACCCTGCGCTTGCTAGGCAAGCGCTTATTCCACTGAGCTATATCCCCAGCCACTAGGTTTTCTTTTCACTCTGTTGGTGATTTCTTTTGATGTGCAAAGACATTTCAATCAGATAAGATTCCTATTGTTAATTCTTTGAAATATTTCCTATGCAATTTGGTTTTTATTAATGAAATCTCTGCCTAGCCCTATGTCTTTAAGATTTCTACCTACTTCCTCCTCCAGGAGATTTAGTGTTTCTGTTTTGATATTTAGATCTTTGATCCATTTTGACTTTAGTTTAGTGCGTGGTTATAGACATGTGTCTACTTTTAGTTTTTCCAGCACCATTTATTTAGGAGGCTATTTTTTTTTCCAGTAACATGTTTGGCCCCTTTGTCAAAGATAAAGTGGCTGAGTGTGTTTGTAGTTCTCTCTGCATCTTCTTATCTGTTGCATTGATTGAAAAGTCTGCTTTATTGCCAGTACCATGCTGTATTTGTTTACTTCATACGATGTTGACTATAGGTTTGTCATAGACGGCTTTGATCAGATTGAGGTAAAGACCATCTATTCCAGTTTTCTGTAGGTTTTTTGTTTTTTGTCATGCATGAGTTTTGGAATTTGCCAAAAGCTTTTTCTGTGCCTATTGATATGATCTTGTGATTTTTATCTTTGGCTCTGTTGATATGGCGTATTACGTTTATTGAGTTGCCTATATTGAAACTTCCCTGCTCTCCCAGGATGAATCCCACTTTATTTACCTGAGAGATTTTTTTTCTTGTATGATTTTTTCAATAGCCTGATGGAGTTTGTTCTTTACTTCAGTGGCTTTCATTTCAGAAGTTTTCACTTACGTGACTTCCAAGTTCTTCTATGTCAACATCTTCTGAACTTGTGCTGCCCATGGCTAGAAGTTTGTGATTGCATTTTGCTCCTTTGTTTTGAAATTTCTGAAGCTCCCAAAGTTCCCCAGTACTCAGCTCCACTCCTGCAATGGAAGGGGGACAGGGTGCAGCTCACTAAGGCTCCTGAGGTTCAGTGAATCTTAGTGATACTTCCATGATTCTGGGGGATGTGGCATGGTTAACCTAGGCTCCCACAGCTCCGTGTAGCTCAGTGTCACTCACGTTATGTTGGGGGAGTGGAACGCAGCTCACTGAGTCACCCAGAACTGTCGGGGACTCCCCGTTACTCCTGCAATGGTGGTGGGTGCAGGGCACCTATAATATTTTTTAATCTAGAAATTTTAAATCTAAGAATTTCTTCCAGTACAATTAGTAATAGGAATAAAGTTACAAAACTAAGGTAATTAAAATGTAATTATTAGTATTAACTTTTTAGTGTTAATAATAGCACTAATATTAGATTTGTTATTCCAGAAGTATCCTAGTATTTGCTATTGCAAGATCTGAGTTAGACTGGTACCCCATAGTAATCCTCGTTGCATGAATATTCTTATTTTCCCACTCCTAGATTTCTGAAGACATTTACCTTGGCATGATTGTGTTATAGCCAGGACCTTTACGATCTTAATGGGTATATTGAGTGGATCAACAATTGTGTACAACAGCCAAACTAACTCCTATTCACAAGATTACTAAGACAAGTAAAGGATTGACTTGTTGCCTATGCTTCAAAGCCTCACAGTATAATTACATTGCCTCTTTCATCAACATCAATGATGCCTCAAGAAATGTAAAAAGGTGCCTTTGTCCTTAGGGACAGGCATATTAATTCACATAAATATTAACTTTTTGTTATTCTAGAGGGAGGCATACTTTTCTAATTTTAGTAGCCCACTGAATATTTTTTCCAAAATATCTAATTTCAACTTTCCTAAAATGATGTCCTGGTTCAAATAACTTTATGGTCTGAAAATCCTTGGAATGGCAGTTTCTGTAGTCTGAAAAGTATAAATGTCATTTTGGTTTATCATATGCTCAAAGCTCTGAATCATTATTTCAGATGACAGATGATACATAAGCAAAAGCAGGGCTCAAGATCACAGTAGTCATAAGTAAATTGAATTCTTCATTCTTTATGTTACCCATGAGATCCAAAATTTGTATTCCTATTTAATGGTGCACTATTTTCTGTTGTGTCAGTATAAATGATAGCAATTCTCAAATATTAGGATCACATCATTTCAAATAGTGACCTCACCTTTCTACCAATTAACTAATTCAAATGGAACTTGGCACAGTTTAAACAAATGAAGGTCAAAAATATACGACAAGGGTATATTTATCAGTAATAAGATCAAGGGTTAAAAAGTTCAACGAGCTGAGTTATGAGGATATGTAAGGCAGAAAGGAGTTGAATGTGATTAAAATATAAGTCAATAAAGTTAGATGAAAACCTGAACAGAAAGTTATATAGAGCCAGCCACAGTATGTCTGCATTTCTGTAGTCTCATAATTAACTATAAAAACTCAAGATTTCAATTCACCATTATTAAAAATATGTACATAATGCTGTGATTCCACTCCAAATATATCTTTGTAGCTATAACAAAGGCTTGGAATAAATTATAAAGTGACACAAATGGACATTAGATAATTACAGTAGCAGGAACAATTCAGTTTTATACAAGACTAAGGTCCATCCAATTGAAAAAAAATGTAGAAAAAGTCAGAATTCTCCCCTCTTCATCATTTAAAAGCATAGACAAAAAAGTCATGTTCCAAAAAACAGAGGCCAGATAGAATAAAATTTGAAATAGAACACTGTCTATGAATAATTTCTCTTAATACTCTGTGAATTACATTAAACTTTTTCTCTAAGGAAAGATGATATAATCATTGACATCATGGGAATTATTTAATTTTTATTCAATTTTAGTTATTACTCATCCAAGAAATCTGGTAAAGACATTATGGCTCCAAGTTGCGTTCATATATGACTAGTTTAACAACAGGAGACTCCAGATTATTTAAGGACACATTTTCTTGGGGGGGGGAGGGGTAAAGCTGCATTTTCATAGAACACTGTCATCTGGTTCTTTGCAATTCCCTGGCCTGCCAAATAAGAGCCTTGTTCAGCAGATGTGGGAATTGAGAGACTGCACATAATGGCTGAACTTGAATACAGATATTCAGCCAACATGTGGAAGACATCAATGAAAGTTATTCTAATGATCTCACATTGGCAAATATGGTGTCCTGATTGTTTCCAGAATAAACAGATCATCCAGTCTTAGTGTGCAGACTCTTGTGTGAACACATGTAGACATGGGGATCTGGAGAAATACTGTAATGATGTGGAGGACTGGCCCAAGAAAGAGGGAAGATGCACGCCTCTACAATCAAGTCAGAGAAGCTACACTATCCCCCAAATCACTGAATCCCAAAGATGGACACTCCTTCCAAGGAAATTAGTGCAGAAGAGGAAGGTGAAGGAGTGAAGGTGGACTTAATATTCCACTTCACCTAATCCATGGGGATCCACACTAAAATTTTACAGATTAGAAAAACTTGGAATATACATGAATCTTCTTACAATTCACCTTGATAAAACATACAATGGTTTCACAGGTGTGAGAAGCATAGGGATAAATTGCACTGACTGTTTAGATGGTCACTTTACCTCTCTTTTGCTTTTATTTCTTAAAGGCATTTGGCTGCCTCCTACTTAGAGGTTATCTTAGGAATTTTATCCATGTGAGAGGAAAAGTACTTGTTTATTGAAAGTCCTGACCAAACAGCAGGAAATACCTTGCAGTGAAGTTTTGGACACTCTTCACAAATTCCTCAGATTTGAGACAGAGGTTTGCTTCATGCAATTATTTATTATTTTAAACATTACTTTTGATTTAAAAAGACAGTTACTAATGTTATCAAAACTAAGAAAATGATAATTATTCTTTCTTTTGTTTTCCTTTTCAAGATGAATATGTGCTATGTTACTGATCTTTTGGAAGAGAGTCAACGATTAAGACTGCAATTTGAGGATTTACCTGAATTGTGGAAAATGTAATTGTACTAAGAAAAACAAACTTGAGTCATTCCACTACTCCACTACCTACCACCTACAGTGCCCACATGAAGTCATCTCCACATTATTCTTGTTTAGTCAATGGGGCCTGTGCAGTCACACTATTATCATTTATTGATTCATTTGCAGAAAGGGAATGAAAAAAGTTTCATAATCTATCACAGCAGGTATTTAACTAAAGTGCTTGTTGGATCTTACGTTTTCAACAGGGAACAGCTTATCAATTCATTCCATATTTTTAAAAACTACAATTCTAATCACGTGGAAATCAGACATGAGTGACAGGATGGAACGATACATGTGTTTATTCTTTAAGGTTTGATTGCTTTCACTATTACGTTTTGTGTGAATGTTGCATAAAATATAATGTAAGAAATAGTAAGTGCAAATTAAGTTTGCTTCGCTGCTAAACTTTTAAACCAGGTATGCTGGTCAAGCTTCCATTTAGTGGGGCTGAAGACAACAATAATCGCACAGTCAAAACATGAGTATGTTTATTGCTCATGGCAGTAAAGACAGCCTTCCATTGCTACACATCAGAGCTGACTACAGGGTCCACAGGTAAGCAGTGTATTTCCGGTTATTTTTTTCTTAATCCATGAGGTATGGTTCCCAGTCCTGTGGGTAAAGATTGTGGCACCTGTGTCTTAGCCAAAGGATCACAGACAATGAGGAGGGAGGAAAGGAGACATTTCCAGAGTATCTTAAAGCCAATCTGAGAAAGTGACAAGAAGTTCACATTTAAATCCTATTGCTAAGGTAATTAGTCACATCTCTTTAGTGTAACCTAGCTACAAAGTAAGCTGTGAAATTTGCTAATTATTATAGGTATTGTTCCATTATTATGGACAAAGGGTACATGGAGAAACAAAGAACTGTTAGTTTATCACACGCTGTGTATAGTTTGGAAGGCTGCCACAGGAATTCCACGTTATTCTCACCAATAATCTAGTAAGATCAGCAAGTCTGACCAGTACACTGAAATATTTTTAAATATTCCATTGGAAAATAAATCAACAAACATAAGTTTTGCTGTGATTTTCTTCAGCTTGTAAATGCAATCAGAACAGCAGAATGTACCACCTAATCTAATCTCATTTACTTTTTAAATTTTTTTCGGTTAACACAAGTATAGTATTGAGATACTTCAGTTGTAGTAATGGAATTAAAATGAAAATCTTTAAGATTTACATTTATATTTAAGATTATATTTATATTTATATTTTAAATCTCTAAGAATTATACATCCAAATCACTACAGTGGGATTCATGATTGGTGAAGTGTTTTTACACATAGTAAAAATTAAATCCAGATAATAAATTAATGAAAGTCACAGATAACATGATTATTCCTTAGATATGCAAGCTGAAACTTTATCTACCTATGTATTTTGATTTATTTGTACTGTGAACCTGAATATTCTTAAACTAATTGCAGCCTAGAATGAAAACTGATAAATCAAGAAATTTAAATATGAAAGTAAATATTTGGTACCCCATAAAATCTAAGATGTATGAAGTTTTTCACCACTGCTACTTGCCCAGCAGCTATTAAATAATTAATGGTCAAAGAATTATTGAGAAATAAAACAGGAAATAGTAATATTCCATATTTCTTCCAAAGCAAAATTCCTTGTGAGCCTGAGGGTATGGTTCAGTGGTAAAGGTCTGCCTAGCCTAGGAGAGGCCCTGAGTTTGGTCCCCACCACTGTTAAAAAAAAAAAATGTGTTTTATTGAGCATTTGTCTTGAAGCCTCCATTTTTCATGTGTAAAAAGATTCATAATATTTATGAGTAAACAGTGAACAGATTAGTTCCCATACAGGTAGATTCATGGGAAAGTCAGAAATTCTAGGGAAGGTGGGCATGGCATTAATCTTTTTATTCATGAAAGAAGAACTTTGATGCTGCTGATTCTTGCTTTACAGATTCATTTTTATTTTTGTGTTCTGTCTTCATACTTGCAACCAGAAAAATGTCCCCAAGAAAAACAAACAACAAAACTCAATAAGGCATAGTGTCATTGTTGTCAGACCAGAAAGCAAAGTGTATCATGGTAACAAAGTCATAAAAAAAAGTTTATCTCAGACTTTCAAGCATGCAACCTGGAAGAAGCACTGCATTTATAGAGAAAAGAGCAGTCGCTTGTCAACACACTTGTGACTCCCAGGGCAAAAGCATTAGGAGCAAGAGTACATGAGTGGCTCTTCCTTCAGGCTGGCTATTTCTGTTTATGCTTTTCCAAGACTAGACACTCTCATTATTTGAGAGGGAGAAATTAAAAGTGTCTAAGATTTAAGCACCTCTCAAGCTGTGTCAAGTGGGTTTTCTAAGGCATTGAGATGTTTTAGAATTAGGATTCTCAAAGGAAATCAAAGTAATCTCTTATAAAAATCCTATTAATTCCATATTCCCCTCTGATTAACAGAAACAGATAAAGTATCTGGAGGTCATTAGCATTTGATGATGATTCAGTTGAGATTCGAAATAGAAACTGGTTGCTTTATTTGACCTACTTCATGGTCAACAATGTAGGTACAATCTCCAATGTAAGAGAGGAAATGACATACTGTTTCATGAAACTTACTAATGCTTTCAAATCCAGCAAATTACATGTTAAGATGGAAAAGGGGAAATAATATGCCTTGTATTAATGAATGTATTTGAGGATGGCTTACTTTAAATATAACAAATTACTGGCTATATAGAAAATTTCTCACATGGTTACAAAAGTTAACTTATGTGTAAGTAATTTACTCAGGACAATTTTATTGAGAAACTATTTTGTGCTATTAATTCTGATAGGAGTGGCAAATTCAGTAGTGAGTCTTTTAGAATATGTCCCTGCCAGAAAACTCACCAAAGTAAGTACTTATGTAATCCAAACCGTTACCATTACAGTAATGATAAGAACGGTAATAATAACTACTATAACCACAATATTTCTCTATGAGGTTGAAATAGGATAGGTAATTTCAGGCATAGAGTACATTTTTGTTCAATCCTGTATAGATAATTATTGTTCATCTATGCAATGCATTATTATAAATAGAATTAATTGGAAAGAGAAAGCCACTGTGGTGGACTAGCTTGCAAAATATTGATCAGGAAAGTACTTTTAGGATGAGCATCTGTGACGAGGACAAAGAAATCAGTTGAAAAGAGAAAACTTGTTCTGCACAGAGGCCACAGCCTTCACCGGGTTTTATGGGACACTCTGAGGCATCAGGGTCACTTCTGAGGTGGCAAATTTGGGATGAGGGATCCAACCAGGCTCTTGTCATTTCACGGAGCAGACATTGGTTGTAGACACCTAATGGAGAGAAGACATGACTGGGAGACATGACTTGAAAGATGAAGTCTCCTAGAGGGCTCATAGCACAGGGTTTTAACCAACAGTAGTTTCCCAGGAGAATAACTTTTCAGTTGAAAAGCAGATTTAGACACAGAACATTACCCAGTACAGGCCACCTTTCATGTCACAAGATTTGTTTATATCAGTACTGCAAATAACTTCTCCAGGATTCTTTATAACCAGTGTCCTCTCTGCTACCAGTTTTAGACTCCCCTGAGCGATGGCCTGTCCCTTTATTGACCTGGATGGTAGATTATTACAAAGAGACAAGAATCTGAGCCCAAGCCATGATGTTCTTCTCAACCCAGGCCAGCTGTATTTGTACAGTTATGGTCTGAACTAATAAGGGGAATAATTCAAGTCCCTGAAGTAGATAAGATTCTACTTTAGCATTAATCTCATTTCTGTGTAGAAAAAAAAATTATAGACAGGCAGAGATGAGAGTGGAGAAAATAACAGTTTATAGCTCAACTAAAGAATAGGAAAGAGAAAATGCAGGTTTGGGCCACAGTGGTTGTAATGAAAAGAGTAAAAATGTGCTCAAATTCTAGATATAACTGATGTCTCTGGAATGCAAGTATGATGTGTGATGAAGAGGGAAAGACTTTTTTCTTTTTGTACAGGGAGCTACTTTTCTATATCAAAATCATCCCTTTTAGAAACAAGATTGTTCTTCATGCCTACTGGGTGAGATTTCACCCGGTGCAGCATATCTTAAAATAACACTAATCATCTTCTCTGGGAACATACTGCAGAAAATAGTTGGCACCAAACAGACACCTTGGTATCATAAGTTCATTGGTCAAAGGGATTTCAAAAATGTTTCATAAAATAGAACGAAAGATTTCACAAGATTTTTTTGTGCATGTGTGGGTACTGGGAATATACCTCAGGACCTCATGCTTGCCAGGTGGGTGCTGTGCCACTGAGCTATACCTCCAGCCCTCAAAAGACTTTAGATATCTCCAGATTTATTACTTTTCAATTTTTTGTTATATTTTGTGACCTACTAATACAGAAATTTTGCATCACTGAAGGCATCATCCTCTCTCACACCAGTAAGACAAACTCTATCCTTTAGAACCTGCATCAGACTGTGCTTCCATGTTCATTCCTGCAGAAAATTTTCTGACAGTTCTACCCCATGCTGTCCTGAAGTTCTTGATGTGCAGAACCCTGACATGTCTCATGATATTTTTCTGATTGTACTATATTTGAATTATCTCCTAGACCTGACTTATTTTCTGTGTCTCTAACATCTTGGTCCTTTTCTGGTACAAAGTGTAGTGATGTATTGTGCTGTGGTAGTGTGCTGTGGTGTGGTGTGGCGATGTGGTGGTATGATGTGGTCTGATGTGGTGTGGTGCGATATGGTGTGGTGTGATATGGTATGTGGTATGATGTGTTGGGTAGTATGGTATGGTGCAGTTTGGTGTACTGTGGTGTGGTGGGGTGGGAGATACATGCCTGTAATACCCAGAGACTGAGATTCTCAGGCAGGAGGATTTGAGCCCTGCCTGGGCAACTTACTGACTTAGGCTGTGTCTCAAATTAAAAGAAAAAAAGTAGGGATGGGGTAGGGAGTTGTAGTCACATAGCTCAATATGAAAGCCCTGGCTACCAGGGGAAAAAATGTAAAGAAAGCACAAAATAAATACTTGTAAAACGCTGTAGCCATTAATCACAACTTTCCACTTCAGTAGATAAAGAATTGCTCAAAAGATTAGGAAAACTGAGTTCTCAGTGTGACTGTAGGGTGTTTCCAGAGAGAACTGCACATAGGCCATACACTGAAAGGTGAAGAGTCACTGTGATTGTGAGGGGAACCATCCACTCTGCCTGTAGCCTCAATGGAAGTAAAGAGGAAGAAGAAGGAAATCAGCCTGCCTTTGCAAAAACTCCATTCTTCTTGACTGAGGAGCCTTTCAAAGCAGTCTCACAGCAGTGCTTATTGGAAGCTTTGGGCTTGCAGTCACAGCCTGTGACATTTCCTTGATTCTTCCTTTCTCTGCTGCTTCTACTTCAGGCTGAAAAACATCTGTATCCCCCAGCTTTCAGGCTGCAGAGGTTGACTCCTAGATCAATGTCACCCTGATCCTGGAAGCCTATTTAATAATTCCCCTTGCATAACTTCACATAGATCTTACATTTTTCTATTGATTCTATTCCTTTAGAAAACTCAAAGCAAGGTTACTTATATTATACTTCTAAAGGAGAAATGACTTCCTACCTACTTAAGAAAATAAATTAATGACTTAGAAATTAAATCTATACTGTCTAAACTTGATTGATCAGAATAATTATCTAAACAAATTTTTAAAAATAAAACTCAACGAACCACACTCCTGAAGATTCTGATACTTTCTGTCTGAGGTGGGTCACAGGTGAGTTTGCTGTACAATTTAGAGAAACCAGTCTTGTAGATGTTCCAGCCTAAGGTTCTCAGAACATATAAGCAGCAAAAGAATGCCTGCCCACCTAAGCAAGTAAGGTAGTATAAGCAACAGTTTGAAAACTGAGGAGGACAAAAAGAACAGCATCCTGACTCTTTATTTTTATTATGGAACGTGAAGACCCACTTGCATCAAAAATAGCTAAAATTGACACCTCAGTTCTATACCCTGATACTCACCAATTTGGGGCCTTCATGTTGAAAATGTTAACTTGCCCAAAATATGTTGAAATTTTCTATTGTTGTCCATTATGTTTTAGCCATCAAACAGCTTATAATTACATAAAGGTGTTCATTTCTAGCCTGCTAGTCAGTACATTAGATATCAGATACACATTAATTTTAATTCTTAAAAATTTCACATTGAGATAATTTTTCACTGAATTACATTCTCAAGCTCTGAGATGCAAGATTTTTACACAGAAATCAAATCCACTTCCACTTTCTCACAGCAAAGCATAAATGTCAGCTCTCTCCAGATAAATACATGATCTGATGTCTATTAAGCTTGAATTGTCTTTCCACTGCTTTTCTAGGTAAGGAAATGATAGTTTTTTTTTTCTAGGAGGAAACATTCCTAAAATATATTGGGATGCTTTTTAGATCTATCTTTGAATGAGAAGAAAACTGGCAAGCACAGCCATTCAGAGTGAAAACACCTTGGGATATACAAGATCCTTCGTTTTCTAGCAACATGAGAAGACAAAGAGCTAGGATGTCTCTAGGGGAAATTGAAACCCTGTATGTGTTAATATTTCTATTTCTATGTATCATCCAGTTTTAAGTAAATGTCCATCAGGCTTTACCTTGCCTTCACTATCTCTTAATATAATGTCTTTAAGTGCTATCTCTTAACATAATGTCTTTGGAAGTTAAAAATAATATGGGAAATATTTCCCTCAAGAACAGATCTCATATTTTACCTTGAATTACTTAAGCTAACTTGAATTCTTGATAAATCAAAGTGGACTTTAACTAAGTTGATAAGGTTCTGGAGCCGGTCTGGTCTCAGTGTTATCCACATTGCTTTCCAGGTATGTTTTATTTATTCTTCTGCCACAGACTAGATGCTCCGTGTGTCTGACCAGAGGCTCACAGTCATCTGCAGTGTATCATGATCGCACATTGCTGTGAGATCCCAGATAACTAATGGGGGATATGAGTAGAATTTACAATGAAGCTCTCACTCCTTCATTTCATTTGCTTTATCAAGGCAGATTTGACAGGAAGTGGCCTGCACGGCCAACTTGTGACTGGAACTATTTCGTTCTCTTTTTTTTGGTGGAAGATAACCATATGTATTATAACAATCACTGTTAATTTCCTATTGTCTTGTTTTGAAATTCTGTATTGTTTTTATTATTTTTGTGTTTTGTTTTTGTCTTTGTCATTGTTATTGTGTTATTCTTTTTAAAATATCAAGGCAGATTTTAAATTACTTTCCTTTTTTTTTTTTTTTTTTTAGGTACTGGGAATTGAACTCAGGACCTTGTTCTTGCCAAGCAGGTGCCGTGCCACTGAGCAATCTCTCCAGCCCTTTAGTGACTTTCCTGCATCTACTTCATTTCCACTTTATTTCCTCCCACAGCTCTGGGCACATTAATCTTCCTGAAATTCTGCATTGTTCATATCACCTCCTATTCAAGAATACACAGGCTAAACCTTTACAGGTTTGTATGCTAAAGAATATGCTGTATTGTTTCTTGGCTACGCCTTTTAATCCCACCACCTCTTCATTCATATTAATTATCTCACATTGAGATAATTTTTTAAATAAGTCACATTCTCAAGCTCTGAAGTATAGGCTTTTTATACAGAAATCAGGTCCATTTCTGTCATTTACTCTTCCTCATGGCAAAGCATAAGAAATATTAACACTTACATGCATATTCTGAACTTTAATCATTACTGATTAGAAAGCATAATTATAAGATTCTGTAGTTATTTCCATTACGTAGAGAGGTTTTCTCTGATCCTTGAATCTGAGCTCATGACAAGACCTGCTTTGATCAATATATGCAATAGAAGTGATATTGCACAATTTCTAAGGCAGGGCTTTAAGGGTATGATAGATTCTATCTTTACCTTCTTAGAATGCGAGTCTGAGGATATCCCAAAGGAAGACAATGTAACTTATGGAGCATGACAGGCCACCCAGAGAAATGAGGCCTCCTAGTGGACCACCAACACTGATTGGCAGGTGCGTGAGGTCATCATGGCTTTGCTAGCTCAGCTGACCACCCAACTATATTCAACCACTGTGACACATCCATATGAAACCAACAGAGGAACTACCCACTCCACCACCACTATTGTGGTAATAATCTGTAAGTTAATGTTTCAAGCCACTAAATATTGTTAGGTAAATATCATAAATTGTTATGCAGCAAAGTCATTGGTACATCAAGTATATCAGGTATCCATTGATAAAAAAGAGACACATACATTGCTCACTAAAAGTTTCCCATGTTCAGAAGTAATCCTTTTGGAAGTGGATTGGTTAAGTAGAGTGCTAGCCACATCGCGGTGCTTACCCACTGATGAGATCATGCCTGAATGTGCCCTTAGCAGAGAAGGCCTGGTCAGAAGAGCTGAGTCCCTAGAGATGTGGCCTGAATGGGTTTATTCTTGTTCCCACCTCCGCTTCCTCTCTCTCTACTTCCTGCAAGCCATGAGATAAGTGGTTTTCCTCCATGGTATCCCTCTGTTATCACGTTTCTCCCTTGGAACCAGAAAATCATGGACTGAATCTTCTGAAATTATTAGCCAACTATACCTCTCTTTCTTTAATTTGCAGGCTTTGGGTATTTTGTCCCAGGGACTGCAAGGCTAACTAATGCGAACTGACAGGGAAAAGTAAATATATAAGGCCGTCATATAGGGGTATCAAGTAGTGATACGTTTTGCACAGGTAATTAAAACAAAGTGACGTGAAAGAGTGAAGGTAAAGCATGCCCATTATGGCCTAATAAATCAGCAAGGAGTGAAGCTTATAAATGTTTTTCAGTGGCATAGTGTTTCAACTTTATTTTGCTGATAATAATTGTGCATGTTTTAATAAAACAGGCAAACTCCTTCATGCCCTGTGACTTATCTCTTAACTCTTTACATATATTTTACCCATCCGGCTCTGAAGGTATCTAGAAATGTCGGCTTTCTGCATTTCTCCCCATAGCGCGGGGTGCTTCTTTCTCTTCACTTCCAACTCAGTTAGAATCTCATCTCTTTCAATAAATATGCACTCCCAACCTAACCTCAAAAGATCATCTGTCTTGGAAATTGTACAGTGAAGACTACCCCTCATAGGACAAAGTGTACCATTTTTTTCCTGAGGATTTTAGGGCATATTAGAAATATTTATACAGAATATCCAGCACAGCTGCTGGGGTAGTATAATTGAAACAAATGATAGAAATTGTCACCCGAGCATAACCACCACCATCATATTTAACCTTTAGTTCATTCAAATATTTACCTAATATCTTTAATGTACTAATCATGGTGTCAGGTACTGAGACAGACATGAGGTGAAAGACCAAAGTCAGCACAGCACTAAAATCCAGGTACCTGGTCCCATGCACTGGGGCCAGTGTTTAGGAGAACGCCCCCCTCCCCCCAGCCCTCTTTGTCATGTCCCTCCTCATACAGCCAGGAGTCCATCATCTGTGCCCACATTTCCCTTCTAGGTCATGCTTCTCACATTCTGAAAGAACCAGGTTTTTTTTTCTCCTTTAATTTCCAGTCTACTATAGACAACTATTTGTAAATACAAGGAATTTATAAAGTATAAAACACTATATGAAATATAATATTATACTTTAAGAAACTAAATTTTAAAGGGTGACATATCACTACAGAAGTCTTTATATTCTTATATAAATTTATACCTTGCAGAACATGAACAAACTTTTCAAAATACTTTGTTGTCTGGTTTTGAATAGTATGGTGGGGGGTAAAAGTATGATCCAGTTTCCTGGGACCCCAGAATTCGATCTTCAAATAATCAACAAGTGACTCATGCTTAGAAATTTATTTTTTTGCATTGCTGAGGATTAAACCCAGGGCTTCATATAGGCTAGGAGTTGCTACAAAGATGGGTATGCATGTATCACTGTGGTATGATGTTTTTAAAATGTTTTTTCACTTTTTAACTTTATTTTAATGAAAAAAACTAACAAATCAAAACCAAAGAAGACAAAAACAAAAACAACACCAAAACAACAAAAAGTGTACAATGATCTCAAAACAAAATGATAAGAATTAATAGTAGTTGCTACACTGTTCAACAGAGTTGCTCAGCCCACCAGATATAAGAAAGCAAGATTGATCAAACAATCAGAGGCAATACAAGGAATAAAAAACAAAACATTGGAAAAGATACAGATCTTCACCATACAGGATGATAGGAATTCAGCAATGGTTCTTATATTGCATATTGTTGTCCTCAAATCAGTTATTCTGATTACCAGATGTGAGCATGTGAAATTGGTCAAGAAAAAAACAAATTGAAAAGTGTGATGTTTTTAACTCTTGTGGGAAGATAGCTAGAAGGAGACTAGCTGGGTCAAATGGAATTTCTAATTTTACTTTCTTAAAGCATCTCTGTATCTATTTCCATAGAACTTGTACCCAGTTTACACTTATACTTCATTGTAGAAGAGGTTCTTCACCCGCTGTCAGCTTACCAGCTCTATACAGCTCACATTTTCATGTCTGGTTCTCTGACCAACTACTTTGAATGTAAGAATATGCAATATAACAGTCATTACTGATTTCCTATCACCTTGTTTTGAAATTCTGTATCATTTTAATTTTTCCCCATTTTTACTTTCTTTAAAATAAAGAGACACATTAAAATTCTTTTGAATACATATAAAAACAATAACTTTTTGTGGTAACAAAAACAGGAAAATATTTGGAGATTGCTGAGTTAAAACATTAAACATCACGTGAATATTAATGTGCAACAAACATTATGCTGGTGATATCCAACCTGATGCCAAGATTTGAGAGGGTATTCACTACTCAAGAGATGTACACGTTGCTAATAACTAATGTAATAATTATGTTTAATGTTAATGTATTATATAATAATTATGTTAAATGTCAGATTGAAAATAATATTTTTGTTTGAATTTATGCTCGCTGAATATGTTTATATTCAGACAGTATAAATCCTAACTGCTTTTCTTGGACCTTGCCACTTAAGAAGCAGAACAGTGTGGCCTACCTTCTGGCCTATGAAAGTATGAAAAAAATAGATGAATAAAAGGGGACCATAAACTAAGAAAGTTTGGGGGCTTCTTTGAAAGAGTTTTATATTCTCCAGCTTTTGTTTAGTGATTGCAAGGTAGCAGTCAAGTAAATATTCTGTGTCTCTTGTTATTTATTAAGCATGATGATCCTAACATCTATGTCCAAAATTTTATTACATGGTTAAGTGAAATAATTCTTACATTTTCAGGTATAAGGTAAGTGCTCACTGCATGCTTACTCTTATTACTGTTACTGCTATTTTAAAACTAACCCATATTCTTTCAAGGCTCTGAGTCATTTTACTTTCATAACTCATGCTTTCAATTGTTTGTATTCTTTGACAAGAGGATGATATATTCCAATAGAAACAATAGGTACAAACTTTACCTGTACTGGGAGCTAATAATTAGATGAATGGATGCACAGGAATGCATGTGTCTTGTTTTGCCATTTTCTACTTTATTTGGAAAAGGTGGCATTGATAAAATTGGCAAAGGATCTGCTGAGAACACAGCTGGATGGAAATGTATCATGAACAAAGCCAAATAAGAAGGTGATTTCTCTATCTTTCTGAGTCTCTCGGCTACATAGTTAGTGCTGCATAACAAGAAAGTCTAAAAATTGCACAGGGAGAACCTTAAATAATATACAGACAGGATGCCCTTAATATGAGCATCTTCCCTCCAGCCTCGGGTAAGAGCATCTGTCCAATGGAGATTCTCTCCTAGGATTGAACAAAGCAAGCGGGGGTGAGTAAGCTGAGCTAATAGTCAAGCTTGCTTCCATGTAGGAGGAGTCAGTATGGGTAGTGTTATGGCTTGTGTCTAGATGTGCCGCCAAAGCCTCATGCAGTCACAGGTGGGGTTTTCTTAGAGATGGCTACATATAGGGTGTGTGATGTTGAGGTTGATTCAAGGTACAATGCTAGGATCAAGGGAACTAGGATTGAGGGTGTGAGCGCTACCCGCCCTACACAACTTGGATAAACCATAATGGATAGGAAGAGTTGTGGTTGCCCTTGCTTGATCTTGCCTACCTGCTTGCTGTGGACTATTTCTCCTCTGTGATGCCCCTCTACCGTGCCACCTTGCCTTGGAGTGAGCTATTTATGGACTGAAATCTCTACAAAATGTGAGCTAACTAAGCCTTTCCTCCTTTAACTTTGGGTGCCAGGCATTTTGTCTCAGCAATGAGAAAAGCTCCTAAGACAAAATGTTGTACCAGAGATGGATTGCTGGCATGACTATACCTAACCAAGTGGTTTGGGAAGCTCTGGAGTTTGCCTGTGGGAAGGGGAAGAGTGAGGAAAGGAGATACTGGCTGAAAAAGTAGAGCTGGAATGCCTGAGGCAGTACTTGGTGAGAGATTCTGGTCAGCACTTAGAAGCCCAGAAGGCTGAGAGAAATCCTGCCAGTAAAGAACAGTCTCAAAAGGTTTCTGCTTTGAAGGAGCACTTCATAAGCTATTGGACTTCAGACAGTGTGTGCTGCATGTTGGCAGAAAGCTTGTCTGTAGTTTGCTCATGTCCAGAGACTGTGATTGAAACTCAAATTAAAGGCAGTAGAATAATCAATCTTCCAGAATAAATTTCAAGGCAGTCTAATACTGTGGGGGTGGCATGGCTGCTCTTGGGAACCTTAGCCGGATATATGTTGAGAATCAAGACCAAAGAGCCTGCAGACTGATTCAAAACATTGTGAGTATGGTCAAAAAGGAAGCTCCAGGAAAGTTGTAGCTTAGAAAAAGTGCAAAAGAGAAGTTGGCTACTGAAAAGACTAGAAATAAAAGGTAAGTATTTCAGAAAAAGACAACAGAAAAGATGACCTGAGGACATCACAAGAACCGACAGGACTCTAGCCTTTGCAGCCTCAGAGTTGCAAAGGTGCAAGACTTTGTTTGAGAAGAGAGTCCCAGAGCCCCATATTACAGAATGGTAGTTGTATAGAGACGTTGTTCCTTGGGTTCATAAGCATTCTACCCTATAGCCAAGAGAGAAGGAAGCCTGGCCACTGATCCAGCTGGTGGCAAACCTTGGCATCATCCATGTGGTGCTGGTTTTAGTTGCATGCAGAATGCATGAGTGGTGAAATGAGGAACACTTCCATCCAGATTTCAGAAGATGTCCAGGTCCAGATAGTGGGCCTCTGAAAGGGCAGTGTGGGAAACTGTAAGTGTGAAGCTAAAGGCGCAGTGGAGACCCTAATAACATGGAGAAGCCAGGAACATGTATCATCTAAGGAAAATTGCAAGGAGGGAACAGAACAGGTCCAAGAGGAAAACCATGAATGTGCTATCTACTGGAAGCATTGTAGGTGCAGAGACATCCAAGCCTCTTAGAATTCACTTCTTGCCACAGGTTGCTTCAGATACTGGAAGTGGAATAGAGGACTTAATGTTTGTCCTGCTGAGTTTTGTACTTGCTTTGCTCTCATTCTTTTGTATACTCCTATCTGTAATTTTTGGAATGGAAATGTCCATCTTGTGCCATTGAATGTTGGAAGTGTTTAATTTCTGGTTCATTTTACAGGGGCTCCCAGTTAAGAATTTGTCTCAAATCTCCTAGGAGACTTTGGATTTGGACTTTTCAGCAATGCTGAAACAGTGAAAATTTGGACAACTCTTGGAAATGGACTAAATCACTTTTGCAATAAAAGGAAGTGCATACATCTTTGGGAAGCCAAATGTGGAATGTTATTGCTTGTGTCTAGATTTCCTGCCAAACCCTACCCAGAGGTAGGATTTTTCAGAGGTGTCTCAATTTACAGTGGTGATGCTAGGTTTGATCCATGTTGCAATGCTAGGCGTGTGGACACTAGAATGTAGGGTGTGAGTGCTCCCCACCCTAAGTAGCCTGGATAAGATATAAAGAGTAGAAAGAGCTGTGGTTGTCCCTTGCTTGTTTTGTTACCTTCTCCCCACCAGAAACTGTCTCACTTCTGAGATGCCTGTCTGCCATGCCACTTGCCTTGAAGCCAGCCAATTGGGCTCAAACTTTTATGAACTGTGAGCCATATAAACCTTTGCTCCTTTAACTTTGGGTGTTTAGTATTTTGTCTCATCAATGAGAAAAGTTACTAAGACTGGCAGCCACAAAAAGCCCTCTAAACTAGAACCAAACAACTGCCTGTTGAAACTGTGCTCTTTCTTTTCAGTTATCTCTGCATATTTATCTGTCACATGAAAAGATAATGCAGAAATACCCAGCAATGCTTTTCTTTTCCTGATGCTGCTATCCTTTCTTAACTTTTCTTTACATTTTACATTTAGATGTGTGATTGATTAAATTGTTGTTCCAGTAATGTGTCCTTTCTTTTTACTTACTGAAATTAGGGTCTGAAAAATATTTCTTTCAGTGTGAAAGAATAAATCAATAGTTTAGGCATTCTAGGACAAATAAATTCTGTTGAACATACTGAGCTCCATAGCCACAGAGGCAAATTAGCCATAGACATCTGTATGTCAGTGAATCTGACTGTGCTCCAATAAAGATTTACTACAAAAGTAGAAATTGCTTGGCTTGGAGCCATGGCAAATGCCCTAGCCATGTCTGTTTCCAGATCAAAAGGTGAGAGTCTGTCTAAATGATTAGCATGGCGCTCAACTGGATTCAGAGTTTGAGAATATTAAAAAGATTTGGAAACTATGTAAAAATTGAAAATCAGGAAAACCAATGACTAAATTTCATGAATTCATTCATATTTGAAAAATTATTTTTGTGTATATGTGTGCTATGTAATATAAACAATTAAACACTGATTTGTAGTACACACACATATGCACAAAATAATTTTCAACTATGAATGAATTAGTGATAAAACATATCCTTCAACTTGAATGTTATCAGTGCAGAAGGTGATGTATTGATCCTCACAAGTCTACCCATTTGCCTCATTTCTGAGTCAAATTGGAACACAGTAAGAAAAATAGGTACGCTATAGATGAGACTCAGATACTTCAGAATTGCATACAGCAAATATAGACAGTGCTTCTATAAGGAGGAATGGGGAAGGAAAAAAAGAATTAAGATATATTATGTTCCTGTACCAGCTCTACCATGATAAAAGCAAGCATTATGTACTGCAAATATGTACTAATAAAAATAAATAAATAAGATTATTAACTGATAAATACTAAGTATAAAAATCATAATACATAATTTTAAATATAGCAAATGGATGTTACCTACTATTGAGAACAGGGAGCTAGGGATGGTATTTAGAAACAAACTCACTGGGAAGTAACATCTGAGTTGAACTGCAAAGGAGAAGGTTAATCAGGCAGGAATACTGCTAAATAGATTTCTGCATGTAGAAGGGTAAGTGTAAGGGACCGGGTGAAGAAGAAATAGAAGCAGAAGCAGAAGCAGAAGCAGGGGAAGGAGCAGAAGCAGGAGCGAGGGGAGGGGAGGGGGAGAGGGAGGAGAAGAAGGAGAAGAAGGAGAAGGAGAAGGAGGAGGAGGAGGAGGAGGAGGAGGAGGAGGAGGAGGAGGAAAGATAAGGGGAAGGGGAAGGTGAGGAAGAGGAAGAGGAAGTGTGCCATAGTCCAGACAATCAAATGGAAGCGTGGGTAGAAATAAGAGAAGAGAGATGATGTTGGAGAGTTGAGAAGAGTCTGCTGAGGTGCTTCACTAATTTACATCATTTAAACACTGGAAGTGTTTTTCAAGACCAACATAAAGCTACTACAGTTGTTAAAGGCATATACTATCAAAATCAGATTGACTTTTTAAAAAGTTACACTAAATCTTTAGAAAAAAGGTTTTCATTCAGAGCAAAATTGGATAGCGGTTGAAGGTTTAGGAACTTAAGAAGTAAACATTCCACACCTGCCCCTGTGTGTTAGCCTTTGCATCCCCTGATGATCTCATTAAACATTTTACTAAGATTATAAGGGAAATCAAAACAAAATTTTACATGTCTTTATTTTCCCTTCTATTAAATTATGTATATCAATATCCATATCTTTTGTCATCTTTTTCAATACTAGAAAGGGAAAATCCTTCCTCTTATCTAAGGCTATGACTTCTACCTACTCATTAGCCCACGTTCTCACAGCCCCCTTCAGCCACCAGCTCTCCCATTCGCAGGTTCCCTTAACCACCAAGGCTTTAGAAGTTGTTCTGCATGCTATCAGCATTCATCTCTTTGGTTTTCTCTTGAAAGCACTCCAATAATGGCTTAATGTATATCTGCTAGCTTTTGTAAAGTCACCAGTAGCCTCCACACTAAAAATTCAACCTCATTTGATCTGTCAGGATTTTTAACCCAGTAAAGCCTGATTACTTTCCTAAAGTAAATATTTTTTCTCAGTTTTTGGGGTTCCTCTTGCTCTTTTTTCTTCCTGTATAACATCGCTGATCTTTCTGGTTCATGATCCTAACTTTTAGAAATGAGATCTCATCTGTGAGATCATTTCCCTTTCTTTTCCTCTCCTAACCTTTCTATTGCTTTTCTTTTTGATTTCCTTCTCTGTCTAAATATATGCCTTTATGGCTCTCCTCCAAGCACAAGATTTCACATGCCATCTATTCTGTTGATGTTCAATTTAAATCATCTTTCTGAACAGTAAGGCAAAACGTTCACCTAGGTGTACAAGTCCACCTAAAACTGATCCCTACCTCCCCTAAACTACAATAATGACCCTCTCATACAGTTTGTCATTATGTGCAACACTAATTCTCCCTACTTTATGCTTTTAATCTCTTGGTGTCTTTAATTCCCTCTGGGACTGCCCTGCCCATCAGGTCCTTCTGACCACACACTCACATAGAGGTAATAGGTGATTTTGATAAAAACTTTTAGAGTAAGAGAGATTAGTACAAAATAAAGCGTGAGTGGAGTGAGCACTATGACCAGAATCAAAGGACCCTTTAATGTGTCTCCAACCACCATCCTCTCTCAAGCTGGTTTTCACGTCTTCCCAGATACCCTTTTCCATTTCTAGCCCTACTTATGTGTGTCTTCCACTTACCAAGCCAGTAAAATCTCCAAACCAAGAATGAACAATCAAATTCTTTGCTGAAAAGCCCAAAAGACCTTCCTTGTTACATGAGCTAAAGTGCAAAGAACTTGTCCCAATTTACAGGCCCCAACCTATCCAGTTGCTGTTTACCTCTCCACCCTCCTATCTCTCCTCCTGCGCACCGCACTGGGGCCATGCTGGCATTGTTGCTGCTGACTGAACACGTACCTTGCCTCCCAGTCTTTACACACACTGTTCTGTGTTCCCGGATGGTCTTTCACCATTACCTGCTTTTCTCACTCACAACTGTTCAATATAATATTTTCTCTTCAACTTTTGGTTTTGTTCTGATGATATTTAATGGCAAGAATTGTATTTTAAAAGGTGATCCAAGAAATACTGTCCAAACAATATTAGCTCAAGCCTTTCTTTTCAATGAATTAAGAGAAGTTTTATTGTTATTTTTATTTTTTCTTTCTCTCTTTAAATGTTTTCTTAATTATTTTTTATTCTCTTTAATGGCTTGATCAATCTTACATTCTTACCTCTGATAATCTGAGCAACTTCGTTGAACATAGCAATATATAACAGCCATGTTAATTACTATCATTCTGTTTTGAAACCCTGTATCATTTTTATTTTTTTATTTTTTGCTTTGCTTTGCTTTTAATCTATGTTGTTGTTATTTTGTTATTTCTTTAAATTATCTTTAAAATAAAAATAAATAAATGAAAGGAGATCCAGAGAACACTTACAGATGGCTTATTGTAACTACAAAATACACATGTAATGTATATACACAGATATAAATTATAATAAATTATAAAAGAACATTAACTATCATCCTTAGCGTTAAAATGCTCACCTGAAATTATCTTTCTGCCTTCTCTGGTTTTCTATTTTACTAAAATGTTGACCTGGACCAATGTAAGCATATTATGACTTCTCATTTGTAGTTTGAGAAACACTTTTGTGTGAACTGGTGGACATGCAGTGGCCCTACCTCTTCATACATATTCTGCCTTTCTCCTCATGGCGCTCCACATAGTAGGTCTTTTCTTTCCTGTTGTCTCTCTCTCTAGCTCTGTCCCATGAAAATGGCTATTCGTGCAAAAAGAAGATGTTTTATTTAGGCCCACGTTGTCTGCACTCAACAGACAAGTGTTGTGAATGCATTCATGTGATATTTAGTAGTCTGAATGTAATAAAAAATGTGTGATAAGTTAGACTGGAGGCACGAACTAGAGGGAAGTTGTGAGGATGTGCTTTCTGATTCTTTCTTAGGCAGTTAGCTGAGCAGTGGCCCTATGAGGTGAGGAAGGATGCAGTCCTTGGGACAAGTGGCTGAGGGAAGAAAGTGTGAAGGAAGAACGTGAGTTCAATTTTGGGCAAGTGGAGTTTGAACCATTTCAGTGAAGCCATGAACCCTTATGCCAGCAGACCCAAATCAGCAGATATCTCCCTTTTCAGATATTTAAATGCCAATCTCAGCAGCTGTATGATGTTTTTATATTATGATGTCCTTTCACATTTTTCTATCACCTTTAAATCACAGACAGCATAATAAGGATTACCCTCTTTTCTACAGGCACATTGAGGTTTCCAGAAAACAAGAAGTTATATTTTCTCTCTTTTTTTTTTTTTTTGTATTTTTTAAAATTAGAAGGTCATGGGTGTTTTGTACATAAATAGCGAGATGAAATTTGCTTCAATTTCTCTGCCAAAACCTATTAGAATTTGCAGTATTATAGACAGAGATATATTTGACTTTTCAACTCAGATGTTGGGTGAGACAGATATGGATTAGGGAAGAACCAGGGACTTGGGAATTTGTTGATTGGGACATGGCAAGGTGAAGCCCTTGTTGCAGCAGAGACTCCATAGAAGCAGCACTGAGTCCCAAGCCCAAGGTGACCAAAGTTACCCTTCAAGCCAGGGAACTGCCTCTCAGGCTACGCTTCCTTCTTTCTCTCAACGTACTCTTAATTAAACTCTAAAAGTAGGACAACAATAAAAATAAGAGATTTCATTGACAAGACTTGAGGCAACCTTCCCTGAAGGTTCAGTAATAGAAGTGATACACTTCAAGAAAAATACAGTTTCACTTAAATACCCTTGAGTATGCCAAAGTAAAATAGAAAAATAAAAGTTAATTTACTCCAGAACTCTTCAGTAGAACAATATATATTACATATCTCTAGGAAAATTTCCTAACGTTTAGATGATACACTACATTTTTGGAAATGGAATCTTCTTCCCCAGAAAACATCTCCAGAAATAATTAATAGGACTATTTTGAGACATGCTGGTATGAGCTATTTTATGAATGCTATTATATTAAAAATAACCTTCTTGAAAATGATATTTTCATCTAGAGAGAAGCAGACAAAAGCAAAAAGGTCATTGGAGCTTACTTCTTCCAAGGCTGGCAATGCTCACTGTGGTTTTTTAATTGTGAAAGAGGATCACAGATGTCAGAACAGAGAACTAAAAAGAAGACCATGTTATCGGGTATAGAATCATATGGTTTCCCTGTGCCTAAGAATTTTTAAACTTGGAGTAGCTTGCTTTTACTTATATTTCTCCCCATTTCCTTTTAGTCATCTCTTCTTCACCCTTTACACATGGAACAGTTGTTTCACAGTCCTCTTACCTCCGGAGTTATTGACAGCGAACACTTTCAGATGTCACAACTGAGCAAACCAAGGGCATTCTACATTGCTTTTCATTTTCAAAATGGCTTCCAAAATGAAAGTTCAAATCTTTTTCTTTTAAAATTTGAGTCAAAACAGACTCTCTCCCAACAAAGCCACCAAAGGCATTCACAGGTTAAGAAAAGAGCATGGATATTACCTGTGCATTTCTATTTCCAAATAGTTTGGGTGGTCACATCCAAATGTATTCATTCAAGATGGAAAGATCTGGTGGAAGAAGGAAAGTGTCATCACAGGAACCCAAGAGGAATGATGATTTTGCTGATGATAAAGCTTAACCTTGCCAGGGCAGCATTACTATGTATATATTAGCACAAATACTTGGTCTACTTGAAGCAGAGAAGGTGAGGATAGGAAAGCACATTTTATACATTTGTGTTGTCACTGATCACAGAGAGACAGACTGTATTTTTAAGTTGTAAAAGGCAGAAATATTAAATAGATTTTTTCTTTATTACTCCAATTGAATAATTCCTGAAATAGAGTAAGTGTTCACTGGTAGCTCTTAAACTCAGTACTACTGTACTAGATTTAGCACAGCTGAAAGTTTTCCAAAATATTAGTTTTATATACAAACTAGGTCAAAATGGATAATGTCATTGGTGACACGTGATAGATAAGGATCCTGGTGGGGAGGTGAGATGCGCAGTTTAGGGTAGAATGAGAGACACATATTTCTTGTAAAGTTTTAAGAAACGTGCTGAGAGTTTCATCCTAGGAACACTGTAGAATATTGAAAATGTAATTTTCCAACTCTACAATGTCTAAGTAATTTGCATCCATCAATTAAGATAGAAAACTTTAACAGTAGATAATTATGTATCAAACCATAGCACACTAAATTAAACAAGATGTCTGGAAATCTGCATAGCATTCCACTTGAGCATTCAAAGGATCCTGATCAGAACTGCATGTGATAAAATTTTACCAGACAGAGAAAGGAATTGCAGAAAAGGATTAGAAGCAACAGCTTGGCACTCACATAGGGGCTAGATGCACATTCATTTCACCAGCCAAAGTAGAATATATAGAGCATTCATAGAGAAGAGCACACAGATGGTTTTTGTCTCTGTAGTGAAAGAAAAACTATCCCTAGAATGGACTCAGCCCTTTATAGTACTGCTTAACAAACCTTAAAAGCAAGTCCTCCCCTTCTACCAAAATCGAATGCTTTCCAAGTAACATAATCATGTCTCTGCTCAAGAACAGAAATAGACAGTTAAAAAAAGAGTAAAACTCAGAATGTGTAGCAGTCAATAATAAATAACAGGCATTCACAAAGACAGAAAAATATTGTCCACAATGACAAGATAAAATAAAAACCAAACTGGAACTGGCACCATTTTCAAATTAAACAGGAAACGGCATTGAAATACCATTATCCTCAAGTAAACTGTAGGACAGAATGAGGATGGAGTTTATTGGAACTGAACTTAACCCACAGTGTTATTCTGTCCACACTGTATGCCTGCAACTCTCCACTGGTGACAGCAGGAAGCTAGTGGATTCACTCTTCCTCTTCCCCTGTCTGAGGTGAGAAAACTGAAAGTTTATTCTAAGTCTCCGAGACACTCCTGTTACCCTCGAAATGAGGTCCGTTTGCTCAGAGTGGATGCTATCTTAGTAATGCAACTCTGTTGCCCCCCCCCCCCGTTTCTCTGTCTTGTTTCCTAATTGTGTTTCATAGTATCACCACTAAATTACTTGAATTCAAATATTTCCTTTGATGTCAATCTCTGGAGAAATCTAAATTAGGACAGTGATATTCTGGATGATTGTATTACAAATCTGGCTGAAAAGCCTGTTGTCTTTAGGGAACAAAAGTGAGAAGTTGAAAAAAAACTTAGGGCAAGTTTCCTTGTTCTCTGAGAATTTGGATATTTTGGGTAAACGTGGGGCATTTGCCTCCGTTTTGATCTCTGCCTCACAAAGCTGACTTTGGTCCTTTTCATTGTATGGCCTGTGTGGGAGCAGCAGGGAAAATACATGAGCAAGAAGTCCTTTTCCTCTGTAAACACCGGTTTCTTCCAGCACCCTGGAGGTTTGAAAATATCAAGATGGCTGTCAACTTGAAAGATGCATACAAATAAATTAGGACCATCACATTCACAGAAGTTAAACGTCAGATAATGTCTCCCAGTACATTTCTACAGGGACATTGTTTAACTCAAATAATATAAAGGTTTTTGTTCCAGCTAGATATTTTCCCCATTTCTGCATTTTCTTTTTTTTTTTTTTTTTTTTTTGGCGGTACTGGGGATTGAACTCAGGACCCTGCACTTGCTAGGCAGGCGCTTATTCCACTGAGCTATATCCCCAGCCCCATTTCTTCATTTTGTATAAGCATCAGAACTCAACTAGTTAGCACAGCAATTTTCCTCACTTTAAGCTTACATGTTGTAATTCTTAAAAGGTATTATTGCATATTAATGAATTTTACATCATTATATTTTATATAGGCAAAGATGATAAGATGATTCCCACTGGGGAAATAATCTGTGATAACAAAAGAATTACCGCATGTGGATACATCATGCACTAAGACTTTCTGCCACAATCAGGGACAATTGATAAACATTTTTAATACATATACTGGCGAGTTGATACTTCCTCAGATGTTAAGGAGGTGATTTTGACTTCACGATATCAGTGTCAGTGAGGTTTGTTTAGAAAGTTTGCTCCTTAATGGATCAAATCACTGTATTTCATCTAGGCACTTACCTTTCTATTGTATTTCATCTAGGCAGTTACCAGTCCAATTACCAGTCAAGCTGCCTAAAACTATGTCATAGGGGGAGGAGCTTTTTATATATGTGGAAGAGCTCCCAAATTCACTCCGAAGACCATATTGACCTTCTATAAGGCTGTAAGAGATTTGTTCAGAAATCTGTAAAGTACACTATTCGAAAGAATGCACAATAATATCCTTTTTATTAGATAACTAATGAATACTTGTTGTTAAATAGCTATAAGCCATAATTATTTTTCTTACTTCATTAAATAAGATCGCTTTCCAGATGTATTTCAAAGACCTGAGCATGTCGAGTCCCTTACCCACTTTGCTTACCATCAGTTTTGAAAGTGAAGACAAAAAGATCATTTACCATTTATTCCTATGAGTATAATCTGTTCTTTGCATTTTATCCTATAGGGAAATCTGCCTTTTTCTTTTTTCTTTTATTCATAAAATGATCAAAATGGGAGATGTATATTTATAATTTTTTCTTACTTATTGAGGCAAATTAGTCAAATATACACATATATACAAAAATATATAGACATATACATACATGTGTGTATGCATTAAATCATGCTGTGATTTTCTTGTTGCAAAAAAACATTTTTCACAGTGAACTACATTAGGCCCTATGGTATAACAGTGTCATAGTGTAACAAGTCCATTTTCTCAAAAATGAAATAATATTCCCCAATGGGTACCTCTACTGGAGGAAGCAATGCTACTCAAGGTGCCTTGAAAATAATGGTGCTTTAAATATTAAATGAGTCCATTTATGTCAGGCATTTAGAATAAAACTTGACATATAGAAAGGGTCCAGTAAGATAGTTACTGTTATAAATCTTTGAATTTGAGCATTATCCAAGGCAAAATTAAAAAAAAGAAGAATTCTATGTTCCTTTAGCTTTTCAACAGCATGCTTTCATAAAATAATTACAATGGTAAAAGAAACAACAGTCCAATGGTATCCAGCATGAGTGTTTTTAAACCAAGCAACTTAAAGTTGTTATTAATTTCAGTAATATGCTTGTATGGGAATTCATTTAATAAAATTATGTTCCAGCTTTATTAACTCTCCAAGTTGTATTAAGTGCTTCTGTAATGCAAATAAATATTTGTAATTCCATGAGTTTAAGCTGACCCCCAACCTGGTGCTGCACCCATTTCTTCAGAGCACCTCAAACATGGCCCTTCCAGTGATCCAGACACAATCTGTCCCAGAGTGCTCCTGTTTTCCCTCTCTAAAGAGAAAGACTATTGGTCACAGCTCCATATTTTTGAAGGGTAAGTGAGAAAAGATTTCGCAATGACCCCAATTTTTCAGGGCCGACAAACCTATAAAAAAAGATAAACTAACAATAAAAATACTTATTTATTAAGTATGTTTTATCTGACATGGAGCCTTCATAAATGAAGATACAAAGAAGCACGAAAAACTGTATTTTTATGCTTAGATTCAATGAAGAATGGTCGGTCATGCAGAGGTATGATCGACCAAAACTGTATGTTCTAATGATAATAAACTAAGCTTGGGATGTAGAAAGCGTGCATGCTCACATTCTTCTCTGAGATGTTTATTTCTTTACTCCAGATACAGAGCAGGGCACCTGCCATATGAGGATCTCCAGGGAAAAAGGAACAATTCCTTTGTGGCCTTAGGGGATAAAGATTACTGAAATTTAAAGTGATATTTTGTTTTCTCAAGTTTTTCAGCTTAAACTTCTCAACAGGCCAAGGTGCCATATTGGGGGATATTGAGTCTTGAGCCCTAAGAGAAGGCCAGAAGATGATAAAGGCCATGAAAGTATCACCAATTTTATTATAATGACATTTACTCAGCAAAACACCTAGTGTAGTATTAAATTGTCCTTCATTTTTATCAATGTCAAAAGAGATCCTTTTTGCAAAATATTGTTCAAACATTTATTCATGTCCATTGACT
This sequence comes from Dinomys branickii, assembly GCA_004027595.1. NCBI lineage: Eukaryota > Metazoa > Chordata > Mammalia > Rodentia > Dinomyidae > Dinomys > Dinomys branickii. The sequence goes on along the minus strand of PVLD010006135.1, from coordinate 15,330 downwards.
TATTTCTTCCACTTGTTCAGAAGAACAATTTTATCTTTTCTAGAGTTGAGTGGACTTTTGGATGTCTAGTCTCTGCACTCAGAAATCTTCCAGTTTATGAATGGATGTAATTCATAGTAAATACATTATAAATATAAATATATATAAATGTAAACATAAATATAACTGGTGATGCAGGTATATGGATAGAGACTTAACAGTTACCTTTGGTTGGCAAACATAGAGCATTTCATACTTGGAAACAATATCTGTTGGTTGTTATTGTATTTTTTATCAGTCCTGTGATGATTTGTAGCTAAATGTTCCCCTAAAGCCTCCAGCACACACATGCAGGGCTTGGAGAGTGATTGGTCATGGTGTGATAGGTACTGGTGGGCTAGTCCACTGAGGAGTTGATAGCTAACTGTGATTTGAGAAGTGAAGGCCAGTTGAGGACTCAGGACCCAGGAAGGATCTAACTCTCCCTCAGTCTTGATCCCCCTCCCTCTGTTTCCTGTCTGCCATAAAAGAAGCAATTGTCTGCCACTCTTCACCAGGTAGGTCACCTGCCTTGTAGCCAGCCAACTATGGACTGAAACCTCTACAACTGTGTACCAAAATAAACGTTTCTTTCTTTAATTTGTGAGTGTCGGGTATTGCTCAGCAAAGAGAAAGTAACTATGGTAAGTCTTTTTCTCCTTTTGGCCATGCTGGAGACCAAACCTAGGCCCTCACATGTGCCAGGCCAATGTTCTACCACCGGCCTACACCCTTGTCCTGGGGTCTTTGCTTTGGTAACTGTGGGGTAATACAGGTCTAGATCTCACAGGCAGCTACACTGAGGACCTATTGTTACACTGCTTCTTAGGATAGGGAGAAATATCCTATTCCAGGTATCAGTAGTAGAGTCACATACTGGAAAATAAAAATGGTCAGTTAAAGAATCCTAAATTCCAAGTGATTATGAGGTCTTATATTACTTTGGTCTGCTTTCTACATTCACTAGTGTGGTATAGATACCTAGTAGTTTATTCAAACTCTTTTCATTTGTCTAATAGGAATTTGAGTTTTCATTTATTGGCCAAAGAATACACTACATGGATTCAAACAAAATTGTTCTAGGGTTCTTGAAACAATAGTGAGGACAATAAAGGTTGAAATTATAGCGTTGCCATCCTTCCCTAAGTGTGAATCAACTTCAGTAAAAGGATCATTATAATTGTGGTTCATAATCTGCCACCGTATTAAAATGTGAGTTTCCAGAACTAGACAGAATCAGAAATTACAGTTATAATTTAATTGGATATTCACTAATGCTTCCTTCACCCAGAAAATCTTCAGTTTTATAGCCTGGACACTGTCTCACTTGGGGAAAAGAGGTAGATAATGGCTATCAACACAGTGTAAAAGGCAGGGTCCAGGGCACGGAGAATTACTGAACTCAAAGCCGAAGGCAACCTACATGTCTGTATTTGTATAATTGGAACAGTTCTGAGTGCCCCATACAAACCCATGACTGTCAGTGTCAGGAGACCTGAACCCCACCTCAAAGCAATCTTTGCTTCTGTTCAGGTGTAAGGGAAGCTGTGGTTAGAATTCACGTAGGTATCCTTGTGCAGCACCACCAGCAGTGACACAGGGAGAGCTACAGGGAAAAGCTCAATGCATACAGCACAGTTGGATACAGGAGCATAAAGTAACACCAGGGGAAGGTTTTTGTTTTTCTCACTGAAAAATTGAACAAGGCTGTGAAGAGATAACGCTTCTGATCTGGGATTATTTTGGCCTTAGAGAGTGTAACTATGTGACATGTTAGCATGTTGTATAGTATACAAGACAGGTTTAACACTTACTCAAAGTGATATTCCTTTCCAAGTTCACTGATTACTCCTTCAAATTCTTCACATATCACACCTCTATACTGCTTATTCAGGCACAGAAAATTTTATCTTTTTGAATGTCTTTTTGGTTAATATTGTCCTTCTCAATAGTACATGTGGGTGCTATGCATGTCTTCCAACTTTCCATTAAAGGACAGCTAATATTTCATTTATATTCTGAAATCTTTTGAATTATTACCTGGGAGAAGGTCTAAATTTTGATGTCTTCTTAATTTTTCAGAGCAAGCAGTGATAATTTCTTTTTCATTAACCCTCTCTAATATTCTCTCACTCTTCTTGGGTAAGTTGCAACAGCCAAACGCAGCTACTTTAAATTTGTGTTGAAGGAAGAAAGAGGCTGAAATATGAGTCAGCTGGAGCATCCAGAAATAGAAGTAAAAACCTGACAAAGTGGCGAGGAGCAGTCAGAGTGAAGGTATTTAGGTCCATGAGCCTCCGGATGGGGAAACAGATAGATTTACCCACCTATTCCTGTCTTTCACGTCAGCAACTGTGCCATTTACAGTAAGCATTAAAAATAAAGGAAACAGTGTAACAATTTCAAAAATTAGCAGTTAAAAACTGAAAGATAATCCTGGCCAGGGGTTCAGAAATGATAGGAACATCATGCTAGGGCTCCTAAGTCTGTGTCGCAGTAAACCACAATGTAGCAGTATTACTTCTAATGACATAATTCGTCTCTCCTTTCTCAAATATAGATGATACTGAGAAGTAGTTTGTATGTGAACTTTTTCATTGCAATATTGTCTCACAATATAATCTGCCATGTGAAAGCCAGGCTTCATCTCAGCTCCAGCCTTTCAGGGATATATGTGGTTGCAGACAGAAGCCCACAGCATGTTGTGGTAAGCGGGAAATTGTGGTGGGCACAACCATAAGGAGGTTGTTAAATTTGATGTGACTAGTAGCACATTAGGTTAATGCTTCTAAAAACAAGATTAGATATTTTTCTATATATTCGTTCTATTTCAGTGTTCATACATTCCTGGAAGCAAGTTGTAGTTTACTTTTCATTTAATTCTAACCAAAAGATCATAGGATTCCAAAACTATTGGGATAGAGTGCATGGAATCGTGCATAAACACACAGAATTTAGACTGTGATGAATGTGACTTGAGTCTTGTTACTGCAATTTAGTAACCTGGGAAAATCATTTAACTTTTCTGAACTTCAATACTTTTATCGTTAAAAGACAAATAATACTAGTACTTGGGAAACTAATCTTAATGTTGTACAGATGGGGAAAGTCACAGTTTAGAACAATCCTTAAATTTCCCTGTAAGACCCAGGATTCAGTAAACACACTGAGGGCCCCCTACCTGCCATGGCACAAGCTGTAGACTAGACGTGAAAGGGTGATTATGTCCTACATCATAGATAGGCCCCATTGTCAGAGTTGTACAAAGGGCTATACACACATTTACAGATAGCTTCACACATATGCAAAACACCCCAGAGACTTAATGGTGGTTAACTATAGAACGCAGTAAGCTGAATTGCATTTCAGCTGAATTGAATTAGTAGAGGCTGCTTCTATCTCCCAAATTTCATACGATATACAATTGTTAGCTTTGAAATCACGTAAACAGAATAACTGTAATTTCTTCATATCTTAAGAGGATTATTCTATGTCACTAGGACTTTACAGTGTGTTTGATCTTGTTTTGTGACAGGATTTAGAACATACGCCCACATGCACACACGCACATATCTACGTCTGTGTGTGCACCGATTACATCTACATCATCTATAGAGGCAGGTTGGCACTTGTGCATCTGGTCTGTACACTACAGTAAATGTGGTATTACTTGCCGTCATCCATTAAATTACAGAAATATTCCAACTCCAGCCTTTATTTCAACCCAGTAACCCCTCATGCCATTTTTATCCCCATAGGAAAAAAGTGTAGCACTTGAAAAGATAAGCATGGGTAGGGGGTGTGCATTAAATGAATTTCCCCACACTCACGTATGAGAACATTTTGATCAAGGATGAGTGGCGCATACAGTGGTCACTCCTTGATATATTACTGCACAGTCTCACAGCCACCTTCAGTATCGTCTACGATTCACACAATACAGCAATCTACTTAAAGGGTATTCTCTGAATATGTCCTTGTGGCTCAGTACCACACGACTGTGTATTCATTAATGAATCATTTGTGTGCTACTTTCAAAAGTTATTTGTTATACTCAGAGTACACTTTGCAGTGCAACTGACAATACGGGCACACGTATATTTGTACACGAACACTGGAATTATATTTAGATGTGTCCAAATATGAGTTGACCTACACAAGCAATGGGGCTCATCTTTCAAATATAACATTTGGCTGGTAGTGCAAGTAGTTCCTTCCAGTGAATGATACACTGTAGGTTTTTCTTCAAGTTCACCAATAATTCCTCTAATTCTGGTAATTTTCATTCCAGAAAAGAAATGAAGGGAGGGAAATAAATACGAGCAGGTCAAATGGATTTTCTTCTGTTCATATCCCATTGTCAAAAGTGGGTCACAAGTACACACATAGAAGGAAGACTGAAAAAGTGAATCCTTTTAGAAGAATCATTGCCAGCCTGAACAAAATGATTATTCTGTTACCCCGGAAGAAAAGGATCATTTGAATAGGACATCATCAGTGTTTACTACTTTACATAAACACACACACACATATTCTTATTAACTCTCACTGATGTTTTTCGTTTCCATATTTTATGGTTTCTTTTGATTTCATGGGCATTTTATAAATTCCGGTTTCTCTGTAAAATGTATTATACTTATTTCCCATTGGGTACACACAAAGAGCTTTGACTGAAGAAGCTCATGAAAAGGAAATTGTAGCCAGGCATTGTGGGATGGGCTTATAATCCCAGCAATTTAGGAGGCTGAGGCAGGAGAATTGCAAGTTTGAGGTGAGCCTGGAAAATTTACTGAAATTGTCACAAAGCAAACAAACCAACAGGTAAATAAACAAACAGGGCTGGTAGGCAGCTGAGTGGTAGAGCACTTTAATTTAATATGGAAGAGACCCTGGGTTCAATTTCCAGAGCTATCAAGTAAAAAATACAAAAAAATAAATAATGAAATTGTGTACAAGGAAAGGGGGAAGAGCATAAAGGATTACTAGTCCTTAGAAACAAACCATGTCCTTGGATCTGAGAAGACAAGAGCTCTAAGGTGAAAGTCAGACCTGAGAAGACAGAGTAGGAGAAAGTAGAAGCATCTCTCAGGCCACAAACAATTGCTGATGCATAGTGTCAAGAGATACTGAAAATCTCAAAAGATATTGGTTAAGTTCCCAGCAAGTCTTTTTAAAAAATAAACTATATATATATATATATATGAAAACATATTAACCGACATCCATTTACAAGACAGCATAAGAACAATACAAACATTACAGAGTCACAGACAAAGTGGTAGGAAATTAACAATGGTTGTTGTGTTATGTATTGATATCTTCAAAGTGGTTTCTCAGGAAAACAAATAGAGACATGCAAGATTGATCAAACTAGTAATCATCAACTGTTCCTTTCAGTAAACCAGTAGAAGACAGCAGTACAACTATGTTAGCTCTTCTGTGTGTGCACACATGTGTAGTTACCCCTTCTTCCCCTTCTCCTTTCTCCTTTGAGCAGTTTCCATTCACTCACAATGTCTATCATACCTCCTGGTCTTTATCCCCAGCAAGGCTTTAGCCTTCCTTTGCAGTGAATTTCAGAATCAATGCTCAGTACAGAGGCCAACAGGGAGGGAGAAGTGCAGTGAAGGTGGGACCTTTGTGCTTCCTAAAACATGTTTCCTGATTGTGTTTTAATCTGATTACTGAACTTCATTTCTCACCTTTCCTCTTCCTAAGGAGCTGTTTCAAGAACAATACTTCCAAAACTACAAGCTGACAAAGTTATGCTTTGAGGAGAATTTTGAGAGGAAAGAAGCAAATGGTAGCTTGTGCTGCTTTGTCTTTTGCAAAAACCCCTCGAGAGTTCTTTCAGATATTGGAAAATGAAAGTTTTGTGCATGGAGAGACCTTAAGGATGTAAAGGCTGTGTGTCCCTCATGTTCCTACTAAGAAGACACAATATACAGGAACACGGACTAATAGGAAAATAAATTTAACCTTTTTATTGAATAGTTTGTTATAGAACCTTAATTAAATATTTTATATTTTTATTATTTTTCTACTAATCCCCAGGAGCCACAGTCTTTCAACCTACACAAAAGAGTAGAAAACTACAAGGAATGACAACTGATGCACACTGCTTTGATGAGTTGGCTGACGGTACAGTCTACCCTTTGCTCCTGACTCTCCGTTATTACTCATTGGCATTATGGTCTGGTGTGTACATTCCTGACTGTGAAGAAGAGACATAGAAGCATCAGTCTCACACATTTCCTGTGGACTGCATGCTCATTTATTTCAGTTTAATGTCTTTTCAGTTTTTTTCAAATAAAATGCAGTTTGGACGTGAGATTGTGCTCCATATCCTTTAATTTTAAGTTCAGATCCTCTATGACCATTGTCTCCGTCTTTCAGTAATGACAATAGCACATTCAGAGACTTACCTTTTGACTGAGGGTGACAGAAGCCCAATCTAGAATCACTTAACCAGGGTGTCAGACAGTACAATTAGAAGCTGTTCTTGCTCATCTTGGCTGTTTCTTTCTCTGAGGCTTAGTCCTCATGTGGCTTTTACTCCATTATAACAAGAGGGTGTCAGCAGTTCCAATGTGACATGCACCATCGTTTCATCTGTTGGAAAAGAAATATCATGTTCTGCCGATTAGTCTCAAAGTAGGTCTAAGAGACTCTTTAGATCAGTTGATCAGTTGGGGCAGCAAAGGACCAGTTTAGACAGATCTACACTAATTTTATATGTTGATCTATGGACCAACAGGATTCCCCCATATAAATAGTTCAAGATTCATTGTGATAAAAAAAAATTAGATTCTTGTATAAGGAAAAGATATATGAACACTGACAGATAAAAATAACCAAAGCAGAAAATCCTTCTAATTTGAGGAATTGAAAACCTTCTAATTTTAAAGCATTAAGATTATAACTTAGATATATTTAAATACAGGTTGAGTTTAAGTATTTAGCATCTTCTATTCTGTGTGTATAGCATTTTGACTAGGATTCATATAACATCATATCAGGCACCTTACTTCATATATTGAAAAAGAGAGAATGAGGTGTTCCCAGCAGTCTCTAACAAATTCTTCTCCCTCCCTGTGTCCACGTTGGCTCTAGTCCAACAGATGGTAGAGCTGGCCTTTGAAGCCAGTCTGGATAAAAAAGATATCTCACACACATTCTCTCTGCATATTCAAATTATGGGGCACACGCTGCTTCTGGTAGGAGGGACTTTAATGTTAGGAAGATGATGTGTTTGCATAGAAACATGAGCTCTCCTTGAGTATTGTTGTATATGTGGAAATTTAGGACTGCTAAAGATATACTAGGTTGTAGGGTCTCTTGTTACCCCTTTCTGTGCTATAAACTCTTCTAAACAATAAAATCTTATTTGTTGTAATTTCTTATCAAGGTAAGCAGAGTCAAATCAGACTCAGGATGACAGTATTTTGGTTGTATCACTACTATGTAGATGACTTTGTGAACAGATTTGGTTTTCATGTCTGGGCTTTTTGCTTATCTTTCAGTAAATAGTACTTTGTAGTAAGTAACCAAAAGCCCACCTTGAACATGATGCAATATTCTACATTTTATTTTCTTCTTTGTGGTGTGTAGTAGAACATTGTGGTTTCTTCTTTTCTGTGAACTAAATATGTTTTTGACAAAACCTGTACCTTTTCATATCATAGAGTTCTAGTCAACACACACTTAATGCTTCCTGGAATTAAACTGCCCCAAAATATGGAATTATCTAACTTCAATGTGCTGGTTTCATTTTCCTAATATGTTGGAGTTCATGTACTGTTTTTCTAGTCATCTTCTTCCATCCTTTCCTGTCACATAGCCAGATTGAAACTTCATACAGCAATTGACTTGAATCAACTGAAAACTCACAGACAGAATCGAAGCTCTCTGCCAGATGTTCCACAAAAGCCCACAAAATGTATTGGAAAAGGAATAATCTGGAAATAAAATGAACACAACTTAAGAAGGAAAAGTCCTTTTCATATTTTTCATTTTGTTTCAAATTATCTGACAAAATCTGGGAGATATAATAAACTGTAAAAAAACTGGGAGATGATATAAACTGTAAAATGAGGTCTCTTGTTCCAACCAAAAAGAGCAGGCTGCCTATGAATACATAGGAAGAGACATCCACAGCATACACTTTGGAACTGAAGAAAGTTCCAGGGAAGTTGAGAAATGAGGAAAACATACTTGCCACTGTAAAAAGATCCATACTGCTCAATTTCAGAGACTATTACAAAGCTATTTTAGTAAGGACAGTGTGGTATTGACTTAAGGATGTAGACATACAGATCAATGGAACATACCTGGGAATCCCAAAATAAACTTGTATAGTACGAGTCTATCTTTAATAAGAGTACAGTGAAAATGATTTTGGGTTATAGTAGTCTTTAAAGTGGTGCCATACAATTGAATGACCACATGCAAAGATGGAGTTGTACTACTTTCTTATACTGTAGACAAAACAAAACCTATGATTCAGCAGAGAATTAAATACAAGTGCTAACAGTGAAAATTTAGACAGCAGAAAAGTAAATTCTTAGCACCTTGGCTCAGACAGTTGTACACCTAAAAGTACACATATCATACTCACACAAAAACACCAAGTAACTCGGCTGCAACAAAATTGAAATCTTTTCTGCTGCAAAAGATGTTCCCAAGAAAGTGAAAAGATAAACCGAAGGAATGTGAGAAAATCTTTGCAAAACATAAGTCTGCTAAAGGATGAGCAACCAGAATATGTCCTCTTACAACTCCAAAGCTAAGTGTCCCGGAACCCAGTGGATTATTGAGTAAAGGAGCTGGCTAGTCCTTTTTCTAAAGAAGTTATAAAATAATCAATAAATTTGTGCAAAGATGAGCAGCATCATTATCCTGTAACGATGTAATGGGAGAAAGAAAATCAAACAAAAAGCAACAAGGTAGTTGTTGATTTCATATCAACCAAAATTTGGCGGTGACAGTGCTGTAGACAGTGTGAGGAAATTAGGTCTCTCGTAGATTACCAGTGGGAATGGTAAACTGGGAGTGCTGCTTTGGAAAGCAGCTGGTCTTGCCTCACAAGGTTAAACATAGAGTCAGCATGTAACTACATGATTCCACTCTTAGGTTTATACCCAAGAGAGATGGAAAAGTTGTCTACAAAAGCTTATGGCACCACGACTCATAGTCACCGAAAAATGAAAGGCCCAGATCTCCATCCATTATCTGATGGATGAATAAATAAAATAAACATGCATATATAATTACACACTTTTGAACATAAAAGCAATGGAGTACTGATACATGCTGGAAAGTGAATAACGTTTTAAAATATTATAAGAAGCCAGTAATAAAAGACTGATAGCACAACTGCATTATATGAAGTGTTCAGAATATATATATATATAGAGAGAGAGAGACAGAGAGAGACAGAGACAGAATGGATATATATATATGTTATATATATATATATATATATATATATATATATATATATATATATGTTTTCTTAGGACTGGGGCCTAGTGGTGAGAGGGCTGGAAGGTAAGATGAGGCAATGGCTGCTAATTATAACTAGCTTTCATTTTGGGGTGAAAATTTTCTAAAGTTAGATGAGAAGATGATTTCACAACTCTTTGAATGTACTATCAGAGAATGAATTCTACAACTTTAAATGGATGATATATACACCACTTTAATTATAGCTCAGTAAAGTTGTTTAAAAACAAAATAAAAACTGAAACTGACAAACTTATCTCCATTGTACAAGAAGAAATAGGGATAAGATTATTTAAAAGTAAAAACATACTTTCAGTAAAATTATTTATTTAAGAAATACATATGTGTGTGTGTGTGTGTGTGTGTGTACAAGAGATTGTTTAAAAAGTTGGATAATAGGTAATTAATCCTTCTCCTGTAGATGAGAAATTTTATTTCTGCAGTCTGCCATGAATATAACTCTAGGTAGTTAAGGCAGGTGACATTAGAAATCAAATATCAGTCATGCCAAACCTCTCATGCCTAAGTAATCATGAAATGGACACATAAATTTTAAAAATATTTAACTATTCAATAGGTAGCTAAATAGACAAAAATAATTTTTAAAAGTTTGTAAAATCAACTGTAAAGTGTGAATTTTGATGCTTCTGATCTCTGACTTTCTTAAAATGCAGTATTTTGAACATGTAGAGAAAACTATTTTCATTCTATTTGAATCTCTTGTTACCAGTATTGAGATCTTAGAATTAACATAAAATTTTGTAAGAGTATTTGAACTCTGACATCCATTTAGCAAGTTAAATGACCTTTAAGAGAACAATATCTCCCCAGAAAAACTCAGGCATGAATTTAAGCTTCAAATGTATCACTTAGCTTTGAGTTTTGTCACTTGCTATGAAGCCAGGGACAGGAATATTTGCTTTTCTTTCCCTATGTGTTAAAAATTGGTTAAATCCAGATTTAGAAGATTGTACACAGCTGGTGGAAAATAGTTCACTGAAAAAATGTATATATATATATATGCAGCTCTTACAGATTTTTGAGGCACATTAATAACCTGGACACCATAAAGATCTTGGTTTTGTTGACAGAAATATTCTTTTTTTCCCTGCCAAATTCCTGTTTATAGATTTTCCAGTGTATGCCTCCATCTGCTCTAAATAGAGATAAAATCCCAACTTCCTTCCAACTCAGTATTAATGGAAAACAGGAGCGGGTACAGTTGACTATATGTGAACCACTGTTTTAAAAGGGAGAAGCAGACATAGCATACTAGTTATGAGATACAGTCTGTGCGGAATATTCCAAGCCACTATAAATCACACTCCCTACATAAGAAGTTGTCACAGGCAGAGATACATCTATACTTGAAATAAACCAAGGAATATTTCAGAGAACATTTTCCTCTTTCACTGCAATAGATCCACTGTTTAAGTTGAGAGGTTGTTTGTTTCATTTCTGTTTCCTCTCAGGAACACACAGCTCTAAGGCCCCAAGCCATACACACACACAGACCACCCCTCCTCCTGATGCACACGTTTGGGGCTTGATTTTGCCGGGGATATAGAAGCATCAGTCACAGAAAATAGTGAAAATATCTGCTGGACTTCATTTCTAACTGTACTGGTTCTTCTGTCTCTGCCCTTTGCTTGCATTTCTTGGGATCAAAAGGAAGCAAAGCATTAAGGAAAGGCGCCTACTCTCCCTGGAACTGCACTCCCGGGCAGCAGCGGGAAGGGTGTGGGTCTGGCGACCAGCAGAGGGCAGTGCAGCACCGCACCAAACCCGGCCTGGGGAAACCTTGAAACCTGCAGTGCAACCTGTAGTTAATAAAGAACTGGGCGGGAGAGCAAAGCAACCCGCGTTAGAAGAGATTTATTTCAACTACATAAGGAAGAAAGTTATGGAGCTCTGCGAGAAAAACTTCATCGGTGGAATTCACAGCAGGGCAAAGTGTGCTGGTGATCAAAGGCGACGGCCGATCTCTGCTTTATTGTGGGTCCCAGTCCATTTTCCTAGTCTCGCCGGCCCCTGCCTATGTGCTCCACCCCGGGAAGAAAGGCGTGAGCAGTTTTACCATTTTAGTAACAGAAAGAAGATTGACTTTTTGACTTCTGATTCGGAGAAATGAACCGGTTATAAATACCTCTGAACTGAGAAGCTATGACTGTCTCCAGGTAAGACTGAGAAACTTGGGTTGTTGTAACTACCGGCTACGCAGTCAACACGACTCTAGGCGAAACTTCAGGGCTCTGAAGCTCAGTTTCAGCAGCTCCAGGAATGAATTGCAAAAGAAACTCAGGAAGTCCGTTCCAAGTCTATTATCCTGAGCACCTGTGAGTGCTCTGGCCTCCCAGCCGACTTCTCAGACCCTTTGAAGAACGCAATTGTATGTTTTGTGTCCTTTGAATAAAAGCGATCAGCAGTGACTTGAACGTATGACGGCGTGCTGCTAGTATAGAATTATTACATGACTAGGAGGAGGTTCCTGGTGTTTTTCAGTGATTTAGATGGAAGAGAATTCCTACTTCTCCTCACCCACCATGCTTATTCTCTTCTGGATTTGTGTATTCCCGCCACAGAAGCTGCATGAAAGTTAAATGCAGAGATACCTATCTGACAACGGTCCAGGCAAATTTACCTCATATATATTTCATTAGTATGAACTATAAAATTTACTTATCGATTTTTTAAAATAACTTAATAATTTGCTTCTGTTTAAAACTTGGGAAAATACCCATAAGGATCCTGGATTCTGGGTTCTTTTGAAATTGGTTTCTTTTATTCCTTTTTGTAACAGAAGCCGATACAGGCAACACTTGCAAGTCATTTCCAGCAAAGAAGCAGAGGCCAGGGCTCAGGGGTCTCTTCCCACTGTGATCACCGTCTTCATCCGCCTGGGTCTTCTGGACGTCTGCCCTTCCCGGGGGTGTTCCTGTCCGCTGCAGATGTTACAATGAGTGTGGGTCCCTAAGAGGAACGCCAATTTTTTTTTTAAATTTATGTTTTATTCTAAGGAGGAAAGAACGAAAACAAAATAACCAAAACAAAGTAAAGCAAAACAACCCAAAAACTATAAAAATGATACAGAATTTCCAAACAAGACCATAGGAAATTAACAATGGTTGTTGTATTACATGTTGTTCTCTTCAAAGTCCTTGCTCAGATGACCAGATATTGGTATGCAAGACCAAGCAAACAATTAAACAGGACGTGTTCCTTGTACTCCTAACTTCGATTGGTTTATTGAATACCAATTGCTAGGTCTGGTTTTAGTTTTCATTTGGTTTCAAGCAGAGAATTTTACTTCTACTTTTCTTCCGTCTCCTGATTGGGTTATATTGTGTCTCAAAGTAGTCCCACTACTTGTATTAGACCTGCTAGGGGTTTAATTTTATTTTTTTCCACTAAAGCGTAGCTGATAACAGAGCTAGTGGCTTTCAGGTTTAAAATACCCTCATTCCCATCAATATACAACTGTATTTGACCATTTCAGTAATAAGTTCTGAAAAACCGAAGCCTTGGTGAATCAACATAAACAAATATGATAAACACAGTGGAATTTGTTTTTGTCAAGAAATTTGACTGCTTAGCTCCTTCAATCTCACTGCCCAGACTCTCTAGACTCAAGTAACAGTAGGAAAGTTATGAAGGTGTGCCTCACTGACTAACCTCCTCGGAGTGTCTACTTAGTGCTAGGTAGCTTGTACCCTTCCTGTTTTAGGACTAGGCAAATGGAGTGTTAAAAACAACAATATGCAGTATAAGAGCCATTGTTGAACTCCTACCATCTTGTATGGTGAAGCTCTGCATCATTTCCAGTGGTTTTTATTATTATTATTATTTTTATTATTATTATTAATTATTACTACTTGTTACTGTCTCTGATTGTTTGATCAAGGTTACATTCTTATGTTTGGTGGACTGAGCAACTTCATTGAAGATAACAGTATGTCGTGTAGCAACCATGGTTAATTCCTATCATTTTGTTTTGAGGTCATGTATCATTTTTGTGGTTTTTGCATTTTGATTTTGTCTTCATTGTCGTTTTGCTAGTTTTTAAAATTTTTTAAATAAGTTAAAAATAAATATTAAAAAGTTAAAATGGGAAGTGTATTGATTTGCAAAGACAGGAGACCCTGAGGTATGTGAAGGAATTTAGACAATATTGAATCCAATCTCAGTACAGATGCAAAAATTAAACCCAGAGGCTGATTTTATAGTGCATTCTGCACCTTGTAGCCTCAGTGAGCTGGCTTTCAAGCGCTAAATTTGCTGCTTCCATTTGCCTGTGAGATTGTCAGGAATGGCCTGTTGCTGACTTCCGGCTGTTATTTATGCTTATGTCCGTCTTTCTGAAGTTACCGCGGGAGCCCTTTGGGGGAGCGGACTGTTCATTATTCATCTGTGTATCTCGATGATTTTCCTGCAGCTTGCCTCGTAGCACCTTATGTTATGAGATCTTACTCTTTCAGGGCAGATATTGAACGCCGCAGCAGACAGCTAAGTGGCTGTTATGACAAATACCGTAAACCCAAATAGAACACCTGGGAGCACCACGGCAGGGGCGCCGGAGGTGACAGCTGTGTACACAGCTAAGGCTGAAATTTCCAGGTACTTCTGGGGATAAAAAAAAAAAATAAGTGACAACATTTGCAAATAAAACTCCCTGTGGACACATTCCAAATATCCAAGCTGCCATGCCAGGAGAAAAGCAAAGTCTGTCAAGAAAAACCTCCACAGGTCACCCTTTCAAGCCTCATTGATTTTTATGCACAAAGTAATGGCATATTTGAAGATGATAGAGTAATGGAGTCAGTAGGTAGGGAAGAAAAGAACCACAAACCACAGTACAGTTGTAATGACTCTTGGACTTACAAAGAAAAATAACAACAACAACAAAACAAAACTGGGATCCCATTCAAATACAGTACATGCTTCTACTGTCAACATACGTATTGTGGACAGATGCTTTCCAGGTAAATTCTCCTGTTACTTTAAGGACAATGATACTAAAGTAAACTTAACACCAAAAAAAGATATTCATTTTAAAAGGTGCTTAAAATTCTTTTACCCAAGGAGTTTACTATCCTATTTTCTACAAGTTGTTGGCTGATGTGTAAATATTTTAGTCAACACGCAGTCAGTACTCTAATTCAAGAAATTGAAAGAGCTTTTATTTTAAGGACTACAAAATTGAATACCTCAAGCCATGAACCCAACTCAGAGTGCAACGGATTAGTGTCAGAGTTTAAATTTTAACTTTCTGCTTTTAAATCTAGTCTTTAGATGAAAGAGTATGAAGTTACCAAAAAGGAAGAGTATAAAAACTTTTTAAAAAAGACATCAGGTCGTCATGTATAAAAACCATTGTCTCAGAAAAAAAAGCATAACTTTCAGTTTTGAATATAACGAGAATCTAAGACCATTTCCCCCAGATTATCCATTAGAATGAATATTAGAATATTCATGTTGATATAACAAAATATTTTAAAAATCAGTTAGCCTGTGAACAGTAAAAATCATTTCTGAATGGCTGGAAAGTCTGAGATCAGGAAAAGGGAGATTCAGTATCTAGCGAGTGTTCATTCCCCATTGATGGTTGTCTTGTAGTTGTGTCTTGAATGGAGAAGGAACAGGGGTGTTGTCTCACGCCTCCTTTATAAGAGGGTTGTCATGATTCGGATCCAAAAATCCATATGCTAAAGACATGTACTCCCCATCTTAGCATTACTGGTAGGATGGAACTGGAGGAGACACAGCCCAGTGCGAGGTCTTTGGGGTTTTGGGTGTGTGCCCTGCTAGGGG
>PVLD010006134.1:88839-103913 GCA_004027595.1 Dinomys branickii | reverse complement strand
CCTTTCCTGGGCTACTTCTATCCATATTAGGAAACAACCTCTGCCACTAACCCCAGACCTCCACGTAGCTATTTCCCCCAATGAATGTAAAAGCCCCTTTAAAGTAACCAATGCCATCTGCTTCTGTAACCGCGCTTGCAAAAACCCCTCCTCCCTTTGTTCTAAAGCATATAAGCCCTGCTTGGGCCCAACTCGGGACTCTCTGTTCCTGTGTGTTCAGTGAGCCCCACCCATGCCTGGATAATAAAGACCCCTTGCGAATTGCATGAGTGAGTGTCTGTTGGTGTCTTCCTACACGCGGCGGGCACCTGCACCCCCACACTAACGTTAAAGACCTTCAGAAAAGGAATTTATATAACTTCCTCAATTTCTTTGAGCACTTTCATGACACAGCATTATTTTCTACCACCTATCAATACACACATTACAAATTAGAGTTATCAACTTATCCTGCTTTTCTCATGACTCTTCTAGTTTTAAAACTAAATGTCCTTTCTCAAGGACCCCTCAGTCCTGGGCAAATAGGGATGGCTGGTCACCTAAAACAAATACAACCCTGAGATTTGAATGACTGTTCATTTCAACAAAATACTGTCAATTTGAAAAGGTACCATGACATAGGGAAAAAATGGCAGACTGGTTAGAATGCTTGCCTCTGCATTTACATGCTGAAAAATTTGGGCAAAATTATTTAATGTGCACGATAGTTTCTTTACCTTAAGACATGTATAACAAGCACCTGGCACACTATCCATTACCAATAAATCTTAGAGAGTTCTTTCTACTTAAATAAGTAAATACTCTTCGGAAGGAATTCTAATTCCCTTTTAACATTTTTTTTTACATATTAAGTGGGAACTCACACAAACTCCTAAGGGCATCCTACGGATTATTTTAAGGAATTCATGAAATGTAAAGCTTGAAAATAGTAATCAAACTTTTTGTTTTTTACCTGAAGATTGTTGAAGTCTACTTTCATAATTTCAAAGCATTCTGTTAGAGCCAAATACCCGCCAGGAACTCGACTCATCTTTTCAGTTGTATAAGGTTCTATTGTTTCTTCAGTATCTATTGAAGAACAGGCAGGACTCTGAAATTTCACATTTGTTGGCAAATGAATACCAGCAATGTCCTTACTGCCCACTCTGATGAGACAGAAAAGAAGATAAGCTGTTTAAGAATCAAGTAACACCATCTAATATTAAGTGCAGAGGAACATAAACGTAAAAATGAAATAGGAGTTCACCAGCAAAGTCTTCTTAAATTACACACACACACACACACACACACACACACACACACACTCACTAAGTATAAAGGAAAACAAACAGTAGGTCTGCATTAAAATTAAGAACCGCTCACATAAGGCCACTGGGCAAGTGAAAATGCAAGTCACTAAAAGAAAGTATTTGTAACACACATATTCAACAAAGGGTTCATATCCAAATACATTATTTTTTAATTTCTACAAACTAATAAAACACAAACAAAAATGGGCAAAAGACAAGCACATCAGAAAACAGCCAGTAAGCATGTGAAAAGCTGTGTGGCTTCAATAAACATCTGGGTAATGACATAAAACTCAGATTACATAATACACAACCACAGATGAGGAAAAATAAAACATTCAACAGTCAGCATCATGCGTTGGTGAGAATAGTCTCATACTAGCAGGAAGAGCCCTTTGGGAGACTGTTTACGGTACCTACTCAAGCTGAGCGCACCAATTCCAGATTCATTCTACATATATAAGCCTCACAGTGTTTGGCATTTCCACCTCTGGGAAAATAGCCAGCAGAAATTCATACACATTATCAATAAAAGAATATGCAAGATGTTTGGAGCTATATTGCTTCACATAGCTAATGATACAACCTAAATATCCACCAACCAGACAAATGTAAAATGGACAAACGTATTATAGTGTACTCATACAATGGGATATTATTATTCAGTAGTGAGGATGAACAAATTACATACAACACACTATACGGTTGGACAAAAGAGGCCAGGCATAGCGATTCATGCACACTAAAATCAAACTACATGATTCACTTGTATAAACTCCAAAAGGAGCGACACTAACACACCATGGTGGACAACAGAATAGTGGCCGGTCTTAGGGAAGTGGGACACGAGTAACAGGAAGGGATTTCTTTCTGGGGTCGTTTTTTCCTACAGTGTGGGGTAGTGCTAATGTTCTGGTCTTTGACCTGATTCCTCCTTAGGTGTTTCAACTTCATGAAAACTTACTGAACCATTAATTTATAGTCTATGCATAGGGCTGGGGATATAGCTCAGTGGAGTAAGTGCTTGCCTAGCAAGCGCAGGCTCCTGAGTTCGATCCCCAGTACCGCAAAAAAAAAAAAAAGAATTGCTATAGTCTATGCATCAAAAAAGTTTACAGTGAACAAAATACTTTCCGAGAATTTTCTCAATACCACCGTAATGGCTTACATCAAAAGCCTCCCCCAAGGCCCCCAAGGCCTCGTGAGCTCTGCGCAGGGTTGTGCACAGGTGTAGCGGTGCTACACCCACTAGTGCACTCATCCGACAAGTTCTGCAGCTCAGGGCGCCATTAGGAGGCGGGGCTGGCGGGAGGGGTCACTGGGTGCATGCCCTAGTCCTTGTCCTTGTCTCCTCCCTTTTCTGTCTTCTGGCCACTGTGACATGAGCAGTTTTCCTCCACAAGAGACCATCCACTTGCTGTTTCTCTTTGGAGCCCACTACGGACTAAAACCTCAGACACGATGAGCCAATATAAACCTCGCCTCTTTGAAGTTGCAGGTGTCAGGTTTTCTTGTCTCAGCAATGAGGAAAGGGGCTGAGACTGCCACTCTGTAATAGGAAAATATTCTAAGTGTCATCTCATCTCACTTATTACATCCTGATTATTACTACTTACAGTTTGTGGCTATTTAATGGATTCTAATCCTTAAATGTTAGACCTTATTTATCGTGGTGCTTAAATTTTCCTAGCTATGTCCAGACACTGCAAGCATGCTCGTGTATCTTTAAACATGTCCCATAGGCTTGTGGATGAATCATGTGGCTTTGGCTGTTATGATGATCATCTTCCTCACCATCGCCTACCTAAAATTAGTGTTTCTTAGGAAACATCCTTAAATTCCCTTTTAATTTACTAAAAATTACCCCCACATTAAAAAGCAACTTGATTTATTTTTAAATAAAAAAAAAAAAACATGTCCCATAGTTTTTTTTTATTACTTCCTTACTTTCTGATAAGAGATATTCCAGAATCATCTTCAATGCATCCTGTCTGAGTCCTAGAACAAACCACTTCTCTAAGGACCTAAGGTTCCCT
This sequence comes from Dinomys branickii, assembly GCA_004027595.1. Classification (NCBI taxonomy): domain Eukaryota; kingdom Metazoa; phylum Chordata; class Mammalia; order Rodentia; family Dinomyidae; genus Dinomys; species Dinomys branickii. The sequence goes on along the minus strand of PVLD010006134.1, from coordinate 100,588 downwards.
TTGGTGAGAGACAGCATTTAGAAAACAAGATCTGGGTGCTGCATACATTCATCGCTGCTAGGACTGCCTTGCCTCGTTCACGTGAGGACTACACCACTGACTACACACCCCCATTAACTAATTCTTGCAGGCACTTGTATAATACTGCACTGGGTGACACAGTCATATTTTTAAAATATTTTCTTGTTAATAAACTATTAAATAACTTTTTACTTTTGTTCAATTACAGTATTATAGTCAACAACCTTAACCATGTACCACTGCAGAGATACAAGCATGTTGGTCAGGACAGACCCCCAGACATAGAGTTGTGAGGCCAAGGACCATAATAAACATCTTTATTTTAGTTAGAAAATGTCAAAGTGAGTTACTAGAATGTACGAATAGTGTGTAAATTTTCCCCACATCAATGAGAAAACAGGATATCCATCATTTTTTTAAATGTATTTATTTATTATTGTTATTATTGGATCTTTAACATGTGGTGCTGGGGATTGAACTCAGGGCCTTGTGCATGCAAGGCAAGAGCTCTACCACTGAGCCACATCCCTAGCCCATATCCATCATTTTTAATGTTTGCTAATATAAGCAATTAAAAAGGTTATCAGTACATGGGTTTTAATTTCAATTTCTGACTAATACATAATTATATTCATACTTGGTTGTAAAAGTTGCAAATTTTCATCTCACTTTTTCCCTTGTCTTTTAACTTTGTAAAACTTTATCTTTCACTAGTCTGATGCTTAATTTTTTTTAAAAAGTGAGCTCAAATATCTTTTGTGGTTTCTGGAGCCTATACACTGTATTTTGCTTTGAAAAGCACTCATCATCTAATAGATTCTTTCACTTAGATGTTCAATTCCTCTAGAATGAAAAGTAAGCATCTAATTTTTCTCCCCAAATGATGCACACCATCTCCAATTACTGAGCAGTTTACCTTCTCCCCACCAATCTGAAATAACGCACCTACAGCATATTACAAAGTCCATATAATTTCAAACGTCTGTATCTAGACTCTTTATTGTGTTGCACTGATGTGTTTTTCTCTGCCTGAATATACTCCTGATTTTACTTCTAGTCTTTTATATCTAGTAACTCAAGTTTCATAGTATTCTCCATTATTTTTAACTATTTGCTTATTTGTGTAGGCATTAGATTTAATTCATTAGGATTCAAACGGTAATTTTTATAATAATAATTTATAAATGTTTCTAGCAGTAAAACAGTATCACTCCCACGTGTCTTTACAGCACCTTTCTTCACAGTCCCCGACCCAAACTGCGATATCTTGGGGGTGGGGGGGAGGACACAGGGCCTCACTCTCACAGACCAACCCAACCACATGTACAAAAGCGCCCTTGGTGCTTATGTTGTACAGTCAGCTACAAAAACGCATCAGCGATGCTGCTGTGCTTTTCCAAAATGATAGACACCAGACCCGGACTTCTATTTTGCTTATACAACCAATTTTAGTTTTCCTATAAAACGTAAGGAGGAATCTCAAAGAGATACCACCTCACTTCTGCTGGGTAACGCAACGTGTTTAAGTAGCTTTAGCAATGGCCCACCCTTTAACTCAGCAATCTCTTATTAAGGAACTTATCCTAAGAAAATAATAAAGACAAAAGTCCACAAAATACATAAGTTACAAAGATGTTTATCCTGGCTCTTCAAAGCAGAAATGTGGAAAAACCTAAAATTCTAAACTTACAACACTAGGAAACTGATGTTAAGGAATCATGAACCAAGCTGGGTGTGCCCACAATCCCAGCACTCCAGAGGGAGACGGAGGCAGGAGGATCACCTCAAATGCAAGGCCAGCCTGGGCTATACAGTGAGTTCGAGAACAGCCTGAACTACATAGCAAAACCCTGCCTAAAAAAACCGAAAAAGGAGAAAAAAAAAAAAGAAATCATAAACCAATTCTATTCACATGGAGAAACTTGCAAGTATATTTACTCATATTTTGAAACAAATTGGCTGGTTGTGGTAGCACACGCCTGTAACACCAGCACTAGGAAGAGTGAGGCAAGAAGGATCCTTGCAAGTTTGAGGCCAGCCTGGCCTACCAAGTGAGCTCAAGGCCAGTCTGAACTGCACAGCAAGACCCTGTCTCAAAAAGACCGAGAAAAAAAAAAAAAAGAATCAAACTGAACTTATACAAACATAACATATTTACACAGCTGCTATTTAACCTGCACATTCTCATTTGTCCAGTTTGCTCTGGTCAGCACGCTATGCCAACAACCTAAACGTCATTACTACCTGAGTGCAATAAGTATAACTACATTTATAATGGTGATGAAGCTATCAAGAAAAATAATTACCATGTATTTGCACACTGGAAATTGCTACTCAAACTTTACCTAAAGTCAGTCTGAACTTAGTATCTTTCTACATGAACCTATTACATAAGTAAATGCTAAGCTGTATCAAAATTAACTTTCCATAAAAAAGTTGGCTTTAACTTAGAGCTCTACTTTAAAACAAAATTAAAACACACACAGAAATCTGTAAGACTAAACATTATGAATTTAAAGGTCAGAAAAGTACAAATCCTTATCAATATAAATATGCACTAAGTAGTCTTTGAGCCATATAGTATTCTTCTTAAAATTACTTTTTAAAAATATTTATTAGTCAATTACCTATGATGTCTTCTTATCTCTGCACACTCTACTGCCATCCCAAATATAACAGCACTTGCTGGTATTACTTTCCCATATTTCTCACAATTACTATTTTCACCTTTGATCTGAAAATTTAACAACAAAAATATTATTACAGGTTTGAAAAAATGTGTATATAATGACAAGCTATAAAAGTTAGAAAAAAGTTTAAAAATAAGAAGAGTAAGTTAAGAATCTTTTTACTTAAGAAGTATTTTTACTACTATGTACATACATATGTATTTACTTATATTTTTAGGAAGGACAGAGGGAAGGTGCTGTAACAAAAGACCTCTGGATATGCCTGCACATGTAAAACATCACTACCTCCTCAAAGAAATGTGCTTTTTACAATTTAACTAGTTATTTTAAATCTAAATTGTTTTCTGTAAGTAGAAAATCTTTATTACATGTTAAAATCCTTTCATTATAATACATATTACATATTATAAATCTAAAATTTGTGGATTACAACAGAGGACTTCAATGCAAACATCAGGGTTGGTCCTGTCCAATCAGAGTGGGCTCAACAAGTCCCTTAAAATTATACTAAGCCTGTATCACTATTCTCCCTTTTGATGACTTTGCAGAATTCCAAGCAATGAGGGCTATGAAACTTAATTAGCTTCCTTTGACAACCACTTTCAAGAATTCTACATCAGTCCTTCCACAAGATAGCCTCAATTCCTATGAACTGCTTCCTGAGGTTTTTTGAGACAGATCTTGCTAACTAGTTTAGGCTGGCCTTGACCTCACCAAGTAGTCCAGGATGGCCTTAAACTCAAGAATCTCCCGCCTTGCCCTCCCAAGTGCTGGTTTATAGACATGTACCACCATGCCTGACTTCTTGAGAGTATATTTTGCCATTATAACACCTTTGGACACACACATATACGCTGCATTATGTTGTTATTAAATGTTTTTGGCATAGATTTTTTTCCAACTACAGAATATATACTGTATTTCTCTCTTGAAAGAAATATATTTCATATTGCTTTACAGACACTCCGGATGTTCAATTAGCATTTTTACAAATCATGGGGGTTTTTCTGGTAGTAATGGGAATTGAACCCAGGACCTCGCCCATGTTCGGCAAGCATTCTATCACTGAGCTATATCTCTAAGCCATTTTAAAATTTTGAGACAGGGGTTTCATTGAGTTGCCTAGGCTTGTCTCAAACTTTCAATCGTCCTATCTCATCTCCCAAGAAAAAATGAATTCTTGATCAAATTGAAGTGTTTCTGTGCTGCTTACCTTTGGCTGCAAAAGCAAATGCTCCCATGCATGAATCAAACTCTCCACAATTCCTTCTCCAAATAAACCTGCATCGACAGTTTCTGTTACAACTAGGGACACTCTATAGAATGATTTTTTAAAGACATATGTGAGTAAAATATAATGCTATTTATATAAAGATGTTAAAGCTGAGAGAGATAAATATAGAAACAATCCATAGGTAAAATTTTGTAATACATTTCATTTTAGTATCTATCCTTGACTCTTAAAGGCTCCTCTGCACTCCACTGGCTCCTTCTCGGTTTGCAGGCGGAGGGCTGACAACAAACTCACTCGGCAACGTTGCCTCCTTAGGCTATTCTTTCACTGCCTAAATCTTCACCAGGCGTTCCTATCCATTAACGTTCCCAGGCTCCTTCCTTAAGGCCAAGCAATTGGTCTAAGAATATTCCCCATCGCTATAGCTCCATGCTTATCACAATTATCTTTTCCAGTTGTCATTTTTTTTAATTTACAAGTAAAATTTAAAGTGGGTGAGAGCCCTTCCTCTCAAAAAATTCAGCTGCTATCTTCTGTGATACCGTATTACCCAAGTTTGCCTCTTACAGTTAACTGAACCTACTTATCACTTCCCTTGGATCTTTACAAAAGCCCAGTCCATCCTTCTTCCCATTCTTATCTTCAAGAAAATTCTACCTGAAAACACACCAAAATAATGTCTCCCTCCTCTGAGCTACTTTAGCTGTTACTGCCAGTATCATTCACTTTTGTACCCTGACGACAACGCCAAGTTTCACCACCACTCCTTATCTTCCAGCCAGGCTGTCAGCACCTAGAGGAGCAGGAATGACTTTTGTGTCCCTCACGGTGTCTAAGCCCAGAATTGTTTGAACAGAAAGAAAATACAGTAGCATTTACAACTGTTCATACTGAGAATGTGGAAAGCATCTCAAATTATCTAGCCCAACATCTTAAAGTATAGTCATCTGCTAAAAGCCAAAATCAATTAATAACAGTTTTAATTAGAATTCATATCTCCTGATTCAAAGTCAGTAGAACTGTCTACAATTTTATCTATGAAAAAAATAAAAACAGAATTAAAATAACATATTCATAGCATAGACTTAATTTTGCCCCCCATAACTCTTGTTAAAACCTCAACTCCCAAAATGACTACACTTAAAGACAGAGCCTTTAAGTATCAAGGTTAAATGAGGTCATCAAAGTGGGGCACTAAACCAACACAAAACTGGTGTCCTTCCAAAAAAATGGGACACTGCAGATCATACTGTCATACACAGAGGAAAAGCCACCAGATGAAACTGCAAGAAGGGGCCGTCTGGAGGAAGAGAGCCCCCTCGCCTGAGAAAGAAAGTGTTTGTTCTCATTAAGCTGCTGAGTCTGTGGTATTTTATTAGACAACCTGAAAAGAATAAGACAATTCAGGATGGTTTTTTTGCTTTTGTTTTCTAAAATGGGCATACACCTGCTTTAGAAATCTGATACGCTTCTTTCATGAGAACAGACGTACAGATCATTGAAAAGTGTAAGTACAAGGCAAATAGTACTACATAGAGAGAGAGAGAGTGAAACAAAGAGAGAAAGTTTCTAAAATGGTAATAATGTTGAGGCCAGGCATGGTGGTGCATACTTATACTTCCAGCAGTCATGAGGCTAAGATAGGAGGGTCGCTGCAAGTTTGAGGCCAGCCTCTGCTATACAGTGAGTTCCAAGCCAGCCTGAGCTACATGGAGAGACCCTGTCTAAAAAGAAAAAAAAAAAATGTTGAGCCAATTTTGGTTTTTCTGTGCACAGTTCCTTGTTCTGTTTTTGCTGGGGGTTTTTTTGTTCTTGTTTTTGTTTTGGATTTTTTTGGCTGTATTAGGTACTGAATACATGGCCTTCGCCATGAGCTACACCCTCAGCTCTTTTTATATTTATTTTGAGATGCGCTCTCACTAAGTTGTCCAGGCGAGGCTTACATTTTTGATCCTCCTGCCTCAGTCTCCCAGAGTGTTGGGAAGGAATATACTACCATGCCTGGCTTGGAACAGATGATTTTTAAATTCTGTCATTCTAAAATTCCATCACCCTTGTGATATGGATCACAATGAGGTAACACATTAAAAAACCAAAACTCAGGAATTATATTAAAAGTATTCGAACAATACAATGTCAAAATATACTGACAACTAGTATTCCCAAAGCTTTCATTTTAAACATGAATATTAACACAAAATATGGTAAGTTCTTTGAGTCTTATCTGCTCATGTTTAATTTCTAAGGATAATTTTTAAAGTTATTCATATGAGATTTATCATCCATCTTTACAAATCAGAACACTGAAATTAACAAAAGTAAGGTAACTTGCTAAAATGAAGGTTTTTTTACTAAATTTCTCTGACACACATTTTTCTCAAGATCTTTAAATATTGTTCATGGAGCACACAACACTGCTCTGAAAACCTGGCTCTTATCTAAACTATCCTGTATCTTTACAGAAACTAGAAGTGCACCCTAATTTTTAAAAAAAAACTGTAAATTATAAACAGTAAAATCACTTTATAGAATACCTTTCAGGAATGTGTTTTGGAATTTGTATGTCAAGTGACTTCATATGTAGGAGTTTTATCCCTGCTTCCATCTTGTTTGCAGCCACCACATCACAGGCAAGTTCATACATTGTTTTGGATAATTCACATGCGTACACTGATTGTGCTCCAGCTTTTTTAGCAAACATGCTACAAAGGGAAAATTTTTTCTATCAGAAATAATAATAGTAATCCAAAAATAATAACTTTCCAAATTTCAATGCAATTAGAACACTTTTAACATGAGATTTTGACCCGCCCCCACCCACAGCACAGCGATGGGGTGGAGCCGGGCAGTCCGCTGTGAGCAGATGTGCTTTTCCACCTCCGACCCTGCAGTTTGTATACACCCATGTATGTTATAGTATAGTCTGAGGCAGCTATATCTCTTCCCAAGGTGAGAGTCCAGGGGTATAGATAAACCCAGGAGTACAGTTATTATCACAGGGAAGATGACTGATTGAGTAGTAGGGCAATGGAGATGAGGGAGGAGAAAATTGAATGATCAAATGGGCCACCATCTGTGTAACTGAGTAACAAAGGTGAAGGTAACATTATGTAGGACAGCATCCAGAGCTAATTCCCTTCTACGTTCTCTATAATTTTGTATTTCCTCAGTCGTTTTTGTATTAACAGAAATGAAGATAACTTTATATTATATGGCATCCAGTACAAATTCCCTATCTTCTCTATAATTTGGTATTTCCTTTAATGTTTTTGTGTTAACTAATGTGAAGATAACATTATGTAATACAACATCCAGTGCTAATTCCCTACTATATTCTGTATAATTTTGTATTTTTGGTATTGTTTATGGCTTATTCTGGTTCATATGTCTCCATTCTTTTGTCTTCAAAATAAAATTTTTTAAAAATAAAAATAAAAAAATAAACATGAGTTTTTTTTTATTAACTTAATTCTGCATTCAAAAATGAACTAATATTCTTGAAACAAATCATTCAATAAATCACAACACTCGCTCTATTAAGACACTATTGGTGTGAAGAATACTAACAGGCTTTTTAGATTCTACAAAAATGTTAATACAAAAATATTCTTAAAATACACTACTTAAAATTTCAATAATCCCAAACTTTTCTTAGCAGCCTTAACTTTTCACTAGCTCCTAATAAATTAGTGAAAAGATCAACAACAAGACTATAACAAATAACTGCCACTTTAAAACTCCAATGTATTTAGCATATCCAGCAAATCTTTTATTTACGTTAGTATGCATGTATATATAATTAAAATATAATTATAACAAACCTCAGAATTCCAGTTCCTGCTCCAATGTCCAAAACACTTTTGGACCCCAAACAAACTGCCTTTTGGATTGCAGCATTATAAATCATATTCCTCTTGCTGTCATTAAGCATGATAAAGTGCCAGCGTTCCACCAACCAGTTTGCAACACGATAAAAATTCTCCTTTGCGTCACTGAAGTCAGGGTTTAGCTTCACTGCTTTATGAAAATACCCAGCTGCTTCATCTCTAAAGCCCATTCTAAAATGGAATAAGACAATGAAAGATAAAGATAAAACATACGCAACTATACGCCATCAACTACAGCGTCTTTGTTCATGCCCCTCACCTGGCCTGAGAAGCACGTACCGGCATGCCAGTTCCCGAAGAAGGTAGAGGCTACCTCCTTTGGAAAGCTTTCTGCAGGGGCTGCAACCCTTATGACTTCTTTTTCCTGAGTCCCGCCTACACTTATGTGTCCTAGGTGACTAACATGTACCTGAGTATGAATTAATATTGAATTAAAGTATAGAGAAAGTCCTCTTCCATATAGCCAACTTGCTAGAACAACAGTTCTTCCTGGAAACCATTCCTTCCGTAACACATACCAATGCCTGTGGCTTAGAAGGCTCCTTTCCAATGTACCTGCACTTTTTTTCTCTCAACAGTTGAGTGGAATGGTCATCAAGTCAGCTGTATTTGCTGCCAAACCAGTTTGTATCAGTTGCATTGTTATTATAACTCACATTCTCAGTAATTTTTAAAGTTAAATAAATATGACTGCAAAACGATAACCATTTAGTCTAAGGCCACTAAGACTAAAGGATACTACAATTCTTGTTACTCAGTGCTCCTATCCCAAGTTAACTGGAAGAGTAATCGTCATTTTTTGAAATGAATGAAAAATTACTTCATATTTAAAATTATTCAATAATTGAGAATGTTTCAACTGAAATGATTTAATGGATAAATTCTATTTCTGGTCAAAATGAACCATAAAAATAATATAAAGCTTGGTTCTGTAAAATGTTATTAAGAACTAGACAAAGAAAATCAAAAGCAAGTCACTTCAAAAATTAATACTAAATTAGATGTGAGAACAAAAACTCATAGCAAGAAAACTCATTAAATCATCTAGAGGAGTGTTTCTCAAACTATCTGGTGAAGATCCCTTCCTCCCTTTTTAAAATATTAAATTACTTGTAGACCAGTGTGGCTACACTATACCTGGTTTCCCTGTAGCTCACATAACATGCAATTTCAGCAGCATCCAAAGCAGTCTATACTCCATTCAGGGTGAGAGCTCCCAACCAACCATCTGCTTAGATTTCCAGCAATGTCAGCAATGTCATAACTACTATATAGATGTTTCTAAACACTCAAATTCTATACTTACCTGTAATTAACCAGTCATTTGAACAGAATTGAGCTAGAATTGTTTTTACTCATACTACTTCACAGCATTCTTTAAGCACTATCAATTTGAAAGAAACAAATCAAGACTACTCATTCTGGGTATGGTTTAAGCAAAAAGACATTCTGGAACTCAGGGGACCACACTCTAATAAAAAGCAATGTTGCATCAAATGATAGGCACCCATATTTGAGTTTAAGATTAAAATGCTGAGGTTAACACACATTCATTTTAAGTTATTTTAAAGGGAGAGTTATCTAGAACTTACCGCACAACTGCCATAGTATGAAATATACTGTATAAAATCACAATTTGTTGAGACTAACTTACCAATGTATATTGAAATATTTCCAAGTATCAGTGATCAATCTGTTGAATCAATGCCAAACATACTCTTAATTATTTCCTGAGTTTGTGTTTCCGTTGGGTTTGATATTTAACATACCATCTATTTTCTTAAATTGCAAGGACAATTTAAAAATTATATAATCCACTCAATATATCTCATATTGGAAGACTCAACATATGTGTCAGTATCAAGGAACTGCAAGAATGCCTTTTTTCTTTTAACTAGGAAAATCATCATCTCATTTAACAATTTAAATATATTTTCTTTAAATTTGATGACACTAGACTAACAAAAGGTTGTAAAGGTGAAACACTTTAAACAAATTTTATTTCACAAATAAATGTCATGAAAGAAAGCTCTCATTTACTTCAGGAATCCTCCTCAGAACAATGATTATTTTGGTGGAGAGTGAATGTACACTCTTTTTGAGAAAAGTAGCATAGAACAAAAAAAAAACTATTGTCCTAAACAATGAGGAAAAAATGCAATAAAAGCAATACTCACACTGTTCTAAATTATCAACATCTGAACTAAAAATTTTGCTATTGCATCTCCCAAAGCAAATTAATACCAGTTATTTTTGGCTCAATGATTGGTAACTGTTCAGACAAGGGTTATAAAAAAGGCACAGACAGGTACAACATTCCTGAAGTGAGTTAGAGGTATAATTTTGTTACACTGTTTATCAAGAAACACAGCCTTGCACTATCACGACCACTTTTATGTGTACAACTGAAAATATGACAATCTGCAAGGCACCTGCTTTCCTTCTGGAAGGCTAGAATTTTGGTATGTGCCAGGCAGGGCACAGTCCTCGGGTACTGAACCTCTAACGAATTTCCACAGTTGACATTTCAGAAGTGTTATCATGACTTGTGGGCCGGGGATACAGCTCAGCAGCATAAGCACTTGCCTGGCAAGCCTGAGGTCATGAGTTCGATTCCTAGTACCAAAAAAAAAAGGGGGGGGGATAGTACGGTTATGATGACTTGTTACTGGGGAAAGGAAATGCATCCTCAGGAGGCTTGAACGTGGTTTCCTTCAGACTCTGCCCCATGCACTTTTCCCTTTGGCTCATTTTGCTTCACATTCTCTCACAGTAATATATGTGAGCCATGACAATGACTACTGCTGAGTCCTGTGGTCCTCCCAGATATCAGCAAACCTGGGGACAGTCTTGGAGATCCCTAAGATAGTCAGTTAACACACTGCAAAATCACCCTTTTTGCCTGTGTGAGAATTTATCTGGCCCTTTAATGTTTTTCCAATAGCCAGCACAAAGTGCTAGAGGCATAGCAGCACTAAGGGTTGGGTTCTGCTTCCTGTTTCCAGTGTGCTTAGGGCTTCTCCAGCACTCTACTGGGTGGTTTTGTAACAGAGCACCTCTCATCTGACACTTCCCAAATGAAGCTTTCTCTGGGACCCTAAAAGGCAAAAGTGCAGCAAGTTCCAGAAAACAGATGTTCAAGTTCCCTCATAAAGCACCAGCGACTTCCCTGACATCCTGTGAACTATGGCTGTCTTCTCTAACAAGGACCGGCTCTCAGTCCACTAGGGGGAACTTTTCCTTGTAGACTCTTATCTCAGCCCTAGAAGCAATGATTTTTAGGCAGTAAATTATTTAACATTCAATCTGCTATTATAACACATTTTATATCTGCTATTTCCATATTCTTTTGCACGCTCCTTACTTGTTACTAACGAAGCCCTCCTTACTCCAATCCCTTGTTATTGTTAATTACTCCCTAAAGTTTCCCTGTTCAAATTACTCTATAATGTATTTCTGATCTAAGATACAGAATAATTCTTAATTAATACTGAAGTCACTACAAACCTGAAGAGATGTTCCCCCATACTATTGCAAATCACTTCATCATCAGGAAAGAGTTCCAAGGCCTGCTCATAGCAACCAAGTAAGTCCTGTATTCGATTGAGGGCATCAAGCTCTTCAGCCCACCGGAACAGTGTATACTGAAAAGTTTCCTTTACAAGTAAGAAATAAAAGCAAATTAGTGACTACAATAAGAATATCCAACAGTAGCTGAACTTTCCAGAAAATGAAACTTAACTATCACTGAAGGTAAGTACATACACACATACACACATTTTACCACCTACCTGGCAATAATGTGCACAATTAATCTGACTATGTAAATTCCTTCCATTCTTATAGCACACCCTGATGCTTTCCCCTTTTTCTTCTCTCTCTCCCTCCCCCTCCCCCTCCCCCTCCCCCTCCCCCTC
>PVLD010006134.1:0-88739 GCA_004027595.1 Dinomys branickii | reverse complement strand
GCCATCTCAATCAGGTACTTTAAATGTAGCCCAACTGAACTATGTCCTCAACAACCAATGAGCAAAGAAAAGGAGCTAGAACTCAATGATGAACAACATAAATGCTCTTCCTATCCTCACATGGGCACTGTAAAAGGAAGTCTACCACACGATATTGAAAAGAGGTCTTCTCATACCATGTAATGTTAAGTAAGGTACCACTCAACCTCAAACCACAAAGTAATCTTTTAATGATACCCTAACTCCATATACAATATTTTAAATCTAGCCAATGCTCACTCAATATCTTTAACTCTTTCCTGCAATCCCAGAACGTTGGGAAGCTGGGACAGGAAACGTGCAAGTTCAAGTCCAGCCTGTGCAACTTAAGTGACTCAGCAAAAACCTCTGTCAAAACAAAAACTTAAGAAGGGCTAGGTATGTACCTCAATGCCAAGGCTCTGGGCTCAATCCCCACTACAGGGGTGGGAGGAGCACAAGTTTCACCTCTCCATCCCTATTGTTACAACCTACCCTGGCCCTTGCAACCACTTGCTGGACTACAGTAGCTTTCTGTCATCCAAGCTTCAGGTGCATCGCCCTCCACTGCAGTATTATGGAAAGCAGGCAAGCTCTAGACGTCCCAGCGTTCTTACGGCAACACTGTGGGGAGTCATGGCTACTTTATCATTGTTTCTTTAAAGGCCAAAGGCAGCTAAGTTTTGAGCCTGTAGCACAACATTAATTTTCTACCTTGTAACACGCATGCAACACAGGCGCACACACACACATACATGCATACAAACATTATGACTACATCAGCAGATGTTATAACTGCTTGACATGTCTTAAAGAACACCATTTCTTCCCCATCCCAGTGTAATGTCAAAAGTTCCTTTCAAGCATATGTGTGTGTGTGTCTGTGTATAGCCCATAATATACATTTGTGTGTGTGTATATATGTGTGTATGTACACACACACACATACATATAAAATATTTATTTTCCTGATTTCCTTGACCACAAACCTTAGTCTTTACACATTTGTTTATCAACTGTACCTGGTGGGAATGTTTCTAGAAATAATAAGGGCCAAAAACACATTATATCAGCCCTCATACAACACCTGGCTAGCCTAAGAACTGAAATGGATGGAAAATAGAACCAGCCTAACCTGATGCAGGCATTCCTGGTATGACCTTTCTAGATTCCCTCACCACATTAAAATCAAAACTGAAGGTTGCTACTTTCTTCCTGGCATCACATTCCTTTTTGGAACTCACCTGCTGGTCTCTTGAAGTGTGTCAATATACTTTTAACTTTTCTATATTTCCTGACAGTCGGTAAATTCTTTTACTACCTAAAGCCCAGCCATTCACAGACTCCACCTTACACAGCAAACATTTGTAATTATCTTCACTTGCTTGATACAGAAGGGTTGTACCTGAAACTCAATTCTAATGGGGTTTACTACAGAGACAAAGCAAAGTAACAAAATTCTAGGGTATAGGGGAAAAACAGACTATTGGAAATGGGCCAGGACTCTAAAAATAAGCAGCTTGATGTGACTGGCTTCTGGTTATAGGAACATAGGAAGTAGCATCAAACAAGATTTCTGTAAAAAAAATATATATATATATATCTATATGTAGATATATAGAGATATGGGCTATAGATATAGATATGGGCTATCTATATATAGATATATATATGGGCTATATGTATAGCCATCTATATATAGCCTGTATATATGTGGGCTATCTATATATATAGCTATCTGTATATAGCTATATATATATATACATAAGCTTTGTTCTATAAGAAACAGAATAAATTACTGAACCTTATGTTGAATACCAAGCACTGCAATGCACGTTTTACACATTTTTTAATATACATTCAATATCTTTAAGATAGGTGTTGTCCCTGTTTATAGAAAACTAACACACAGCACTTGCATTGATCCACTGCTGCTTACACAGAAGCGCAAACTATCTCAACATATTGTCTGAAATATTGTTCTCCTTTTGTGAACTGTAAAAGTCTATGCTACTGACATCCTGTAGGTAGAGGTCAGGGACGCTGCTAAACACCCAGAATGCACAGGACAGCTCCTCAAAAGGAACTGTCCAACCAACAACGCCAACTGAAAAACTATCTCAGTAGCCTGCAGCTGTAAACTGTGAATTTAAATCGTTTTCAGAAGTTTGGATTCTGAAACTACTTGGAAAAATGTACACTATTCCAACAGGAAAACTTGCAAATAATCAATTACTGACGTTTAAAGATGTGTCATGAACTAAAGAATACTTTAAGTTAGATACATTTTATTCAACTAGCGAGAAGCCAGTAGTCCTGCTACACAGAGTAGTTACAAATACAAACGCTTGAAGACCGGGCAGGCTTAAATTAGATGGAGGTGAGGAAAAGGATTACCTAAGGCTTCACTTGCAATTCGAGGGCTTTGGGAATTTTAAGTGAGATGTAAGTTTTACCATAGAGAAGCGATACCTTTACCTGTTACAAAAAGCCGGCTAGGTTGAGAAAGACCATGAAACAGAGACCAGGAGAAAACCTACTGAAAACGCCAGGCAGATGACAGAGGCCTGAGCCACAGTGGTGAAGGAGAAGGCGGTAGAAAGTGTTAGGATTCTAGCCCTAATTTCAAAGGTGGAGCAGAAGGCCTTGTCGTGGGTCTGAATAGTTAGTCAAGGGTAAACAATGAACAGCAGTAAACTGCGGCCACAACTCATGGGCCTAGGCAGGACTCCCTCCTGCTGTTGCTTTTCGTTTGGTTTTTTTGTTTGATTTGGTTTTGTTCTAACAACAACAGAGGGCCTGAGAGCAGGTGCACGAAGAGACCTCACCTTCACGTCGTCCTTCAGCTCCGGCGCCAGGCTGAGCACCAGGAGGTAATGGGCGTAGGCGGTGCCGAAGTCCTGGGAGCCCAGACAGTGCTCTGCGCTCTGCATGGACCGCGACACCAGTTCGTCCCGGCCGGCGGCCCCAGAGCCATCTCCGGCGCCCCGGCGGGGCCTACGCCGCGACTGCGACATGACAAGGATTATGTTCCGTAAAGGGAAGGAGAAGACTGTCCCGCCGCTACACTCCCAGGTAACTAACCCACTACAGTTGGAAAATCGGCGCCGGAAAGATATTGCTACGCAGCAGGTGAGCGCGCACGCCTCTTCCAGACGGAAGGTCCGCCCCCTCATGGAAAGGAAGGCGGTGCAGACAGCGCAGTCCGCGACGCACGCGCAGTACCTGAGGACTGCAGCCGGCGGCGCACGCGACGACGCTAGCACGCACGACGTGAGGACGTTAGCACACACGACGTGGGTACTTTGCGGTTCTTCCTCCATGGGTTGCGTCTGCTCACGCCTAAACGTCAGACTGTGAGTGCGGACTATAAATCCGCACTTTGTAGGCTCAATCGTTCCCAAGCTACACCCACCTGTGAGCAACACTTTCGTGGTGACCTTTAAGGCGTTTTGGATTGCAATGGACCAAATCTCACTGTCTCAAGACTTATGGAAGGAATGAGGAAATAAAACCGCCTAATGTGTAAGAGGAAATATTTTCACGGGGTTGATTTTAAATCATTCCCACAAAATCTCGTGAGGTGGACCGATGGGTCATATTTATTTTAGAGGAGGAAGAAGTCATGTCCAGAGAAGTAACTTGGTCAAGCTCACGCAACCAATTAGTGGCACCAATATGGCTGGAATACAAGTTTGTTAACTACTTGTTATATTAATACAGAAAGAATGTTCTTCAAAAGTAGCCCCTGTGGTATAGATTCAAAACTTACAAGGAGTGAGTGGAAGGAGAACTTACAAGTAAAGTCCTTTTTCATCATTTTCAAATGTGTTTATGCGAATATCTTAAATTATAAACAGCATTTTTTGTATCTAACAAACACTAGGGGTTTCTCCAGTTCTCAAAAATCTATCTTTTGCATGTTCTTTTGCCTTCTCTTTGATCCGACTATTTGACCCACTCTTCTGAGCATCTACCTGTGTAAATTCTAGTCAGTTCTTCAGGATCCAGTTCCGGAGACTGACTTGCCCCTCTGAATAGAAAGTTCCTCAAAGGCGGGACCTATTCTTAACCACTGTAGAAACCTTTAAACCTAGCAGACTATGGGACAAAGCAAGGACATTGATGGTTTTCAGTGTAATATAAAGTAGGTCCCCACTCCCTGATTCTTAAGTAGACTTTCCCAATTATCCTTATCATTATTGCTTTGCCTTTCTTAATTGCTACTTCTGTAATTTGGGACTTGGCCGTATGGTATTTCCCCAAGAAGACCGAAAAGCCACCCAGGTGTGATGACCAGTGCCTGTAATCTCGGCACTCTGAGGAAGCGGTAAAGGCTCTGCATCCAATGCTCAAGCGCACACACACACACATACACACACACCCACCCAACCTATAATCCCAGCATTCTTGGAGGCTGAGACAGATCACAACTTCAAGCCAGTCTGGGCAATTTAGCGACTCAGTGAGACCCTGTCTAAAAAAAAAAAAAAAAAAAAAAAAAAAAAAAAAAAAAAAAAAAAAAAAAAAAAAAAAAAAAAAAAAAAAAAAAAAAAAAAAAAAAATTAAAAAGGCCCAGAGCTGTAGCTCAAGGCAAAGGCAATTTCACCCCCAGGACTGGCAAAAAATAAAAAATAAAAAAAATAAAAATAAAAATTTTCACAAAAAGGCCTAATAAAGCTATTTCCCACTTTAGTCGTAACATTTCTACAATCAAAATTAGATAATATACAAAAGTATCTTATGTAAGATATACAAGCCCATTTAATGCTATTCATTGTTACTATTATCTAGAATCAGAAATTATCTGGATCATTAAAAATTAGGTTACTTAGACATGTAAACATTTGATCAGAAGTTATATAACCTACATCCTCTAAGAGTCAACTGTAACTGGCTCAAACCACTTACCAGAAAGCAGAGGGAGAGCCCCCAACCCCCAGAAATTTGGGTTGGAAGGGAATCACTAAGACTTACTTGTGGCCTGATAAGCCCCTGCTTCAGTTGAATGACTATGAATTATCTTCTAATTACAGTGTATGCTTTCCCCTTTCACAGGAGTAAGATTTCTTTTGTTTTTTGATCTCTTTGGTTCTCTGAGATAACCCAACTTTAAATTGAACATAATTTTACCAAGTGAATGTAGGCCAAGAGATGGAGGAGGAACAGAGAAACCAACTTTGGGTGGAAGAAGCAATTTTGGTTGTTTCATCATCACCTGCGGTATCAGCCTGCAAGCAGTGACTACTGCTAAAAAGTTGTAAGAAAGACCTGCTCGTTTGAAATACTTCAGGTAACTTTGTGTGCTGCCAGGTCTTCCTAAGATAAAATGATAGAAAAAGCTCAGGCTATTTGCATGTCTTTGTAGAATCTAGCTTAAACACACTTTGCATGGGACTGCTCCCATCTTGCAAAAATGGAAGCAGCAAAGCATGGAACAGCTGGTCATCTTAAGAAACTGGAGGACTGGGGATATAGCTCAGTGGCATAAGGGCCTGCCTGGCAAGCACAATGTCCTGAGTTTGATTCCCAATACCAAAAAAAAAAAAAGAAGAAACAAGTAGAAAGTATTTTCTGTTCCTTTATTGCATCAGTCCTAATTGAGACTTGAGAATTTCTTAAGTTTGTTCATCTTTATTGCAAGTTAACTTTTTTAGTGTAATTACCTTTCAGTCCTTTTGGAGTCTTCTGTCTTCCATTACAAACAACCCAAAAGTACTCTGCAAAGCAAATACAGAATGTGCATCTTAGTGTTTGTTATTCTAAAATGATATGTTTTATCTTCCTTATAACTAAAAAGCCTCAGGGAAGTTTCTTTTTCATTTTTACAGCCAATATGCAAATAGCTAAAATAAGAATCTGTTGAACTGAGATGAAAGTGGACCAAGAAAAAGGGCAATATTTGAAAGATATATGCAAAGCAGAATCTGGTATTCACTTTGGCTGTGCATGGACTAAAATTGGAATGATACAGAGAAGACTAGCATGACCCATGTGCAAGGAAGATATGCAAATTCATGAAGCATTTCATATATTTTTACAATAGACTTCTCAACACAAACCCTGAAGTCAAGGAGAACTTGGAGCAAAGTGCTTCAAGCCCTAAAAGAAAACAGCATCCATCCCAGACTGACACAGCCCCCAAATTATCTTTCAAACTTGATAAAGAAATAAGATAATGTATTTCCATGATGAAGAGCACCTAAGGAAATACATGACCAAACCAGGGCTCCAAAACAATTCTCCAGGGTATCCTGGGAAGAGATAAGAAAACTAACAATGCCAAGAAGCCCAACAGAAGGACTCCACAAGGGAGTGGAAGCGATTGAGTAGAAGGGGAAAACAGGAAATCAGCAGCAGGAAAATAATATAATGACATGGGTAAACAAGTCCAGGGAGACAGGTCCAGACTGTACTTTCAGAGGTCACCCTTAAGCACTAGCAGCAGTCCCAAGTCACATAACAAAGATCAATTGCTTTTTATTTGGAACAACTTGACATCATGGTCCATTTCCCATTTGTAAGATCTTACAAATAGGAAAGATCTTACAAATGGGAACATGATGTGGAGGGAAGGAAGGAAAAGGGGTTCCAATAAAAAGCTAAAGTGAGAAAATGGAAATAGAGCTTTTGCAAATGGGGAAGGGAAGAAGAGCTGGAGGGAGCAGGGAAGAGAAGGAGGGGAGTGGGCTAAAAATAAGAACTAAGATGTGTTATGTACATGTACAAACACATCTCCCCATGTAAAGGTACTGCATCACTACTGCAAACATGTCCTAGCAAAAATAAAAAAGAAATTAACAATCTACAGAACTTCCATTATGTGATAGCAGCAGCCAAGACTCAAAGAAAATGGAAAAATTGAAGGAAATGCCAGAACTTTTAGAATGAGCAACCAGTGCATAATGGCACCATTAAGAAGGATATGAGTATGGGGGAAAGGAGGCGATTTGAAGAGAAAGATGGCTAATTTAGGAGCTGTGTTTGAGGTATTGAACAGTAAGTGCAGACATCCAGTGGGAGGGTAAACATTTACAGAGCTCATGGGGAAAATCAGGTCTGGAAATAGATGTTTAGATGCTTTCATTATGTTACAGATTGAAGTTGGGTAGAAGTTTGTAAAGGTAGGAAATGTATAAAGCAAAATGTAGAGAGGAAAAATAGCAAAGCTTCTGAACTTGTTAATGCAAGAAAGTGAGACACTGGGTAAGACATCATTTTAGAGGACTGAGCAATTCTAAGAGATAGTTTATAAAGAAGTTTCTCGCAGGACCAGGATACCTGAAGTCTAGTCAGAACAACAGCATATAAAATCAATAAAAGGAATGGTGAGTAAATTATATTTTTCTCAGTAGATTTTAATTCATGTTCCTGAATTGTGAGTACATGACCCAATAGCAGTGAGAATGAGAAAGCTAGGATTTTGGGTGTTTCTCCAGGGCAGTCTTTTTACTTGCCCGACCCCTCTCCCTGCCCGGACTCCATATCTTGGCCCTGTTCCCACTTCCAAAAGATCTACTATCGCACAGTGCCTCTTATATGAGAAGTCCAAAGTGTAAATAATTTAAAGAGCAAAATAAAAGATAACAGGAAACAGGGAGACAGGTCAGGATTGTACCTGTACATGCCATCCTTAAGAGAAAGCAGCAGTCCCAAGTCACATAACAAGAAAAGATCAGTTACTTTTCAGTTGAAAGAACAGGACATATCTCACCTGTTGTGTACTGAGCAGGCTCTCAGCATCGCTTCTTGACACCTTTGCATGGTGTCTGATGGTCCAGCCCTTAAGCCCCAAAGTGTGGCACAAAAGGAGAATCAGAGGTTGATGCTCCAGTGGAATATTACAGAATCACAGCCTTTGACTTAAGCAACTCCAATAGTTTCTGTGATGGGTCTGTTGTTTCCTGACTGAAAGGCAGTTGTTCAAAAATGAACAACTATTGGTCCGTCTTTGGCTGTTGATCAGTCTAAGTATGATAAAATTATTCAGTTGTTGGCAAGTAAGAAATAGTCAAATCTGTAGTGCATCATGCTACACTTTCCTATGTGTGTATGAATGTTTGTGGTATTTTAAAATAATTCTTTGGATTACAGCAAAGATTGCTGTTTGTCACCGTTTTCTTTTCCTGCTCCTAGATCCTCCGCTCATGACCTCCAGTTGCTTTTATAAGGCACTGCCTGCATGATCCCTTCCAAACTTCAATGTAGTCAGATTTCCCCTGCTTCAAACCTCGCGACATCCCAGCTTCCTACAGGGTGATAAGAAGCATGAAAGAATGTTTATAATCAGGCACTGCTACATCTTTATGATTTCTTGGCACCCACTAGTAAGGAGCCAAAAATATCCAAGGTGCCACAATTTTTCACACTTGCTGATTTTGCTCTCTGATTTATAGCATCCTTTGTTGTGCTGTCAAAAATCTATGGTCCAGGTGTGATATTTCAACCCCTCTGTCAGCCCCACCTGCAAATACACACCTGGGAATGGGAAATGGAGCACAGTGTCAACTTTTGAAGCACTGGAAGTAAAAGTAAGTTTATTATAAATCAATAAGTATGAAGTATGAAATACTGCCAAAAGCTGAAAATTTAACCTTGGCATCCGAATTTGGACAACACTCCTGTATAATTTGTAGTGCAGTGTCGAGTATTTATTGTATGATGCCACACAATAGTGATACAGGAGGTAGGGCAGGGCAAAGCTGGCTGGGGAAATAAGCAGGACCAGTAAATTATGAGACCCCAGCGCAGCACTGGCTGGAGAAATGGACAGGACCTGTGAATTTCAAGATCTCGGGGTGGCACCGGAGAAACTTCCCATGAGCTCCCGCGAGACGTGAACAGCATGAAAGAGATGAGACAGCAGGAGGAGCTTGTCGTCGTGACAGTTCACCGCAGCCCACGCTGGGTCTCCCAGCCCGCGTGTACTGTGCTTATTACTTTTGATTTGTCTCTCTCTGTTTGACCTAAGTTCGCTCTACAGGGCTAGTTCTTCCCTTACCTTTTCTCCCCTTATTTAAAAATAAACTTTTGGCACCATTTTTGGTTTGCCTCGCCCAGTTCTTTGTTCAAGACGAGGACCTGGAATTCTTCTGTTTGGCAAGCCGTCTCTAGAGGAACTAGCCCACTGCATCGTGTCTCTTCACAGCAGGACGTGGCATTCTATCTCATTTATGTTAATGACAGCTCAGTATCTCACAGAAAGCGAGTATTCCCCCAGGCCCCCTGCCTCAGTTGATGGATTTTTTTATTCTATGTAGAAATTTTCTGGTTAGAAATATCATGGAAATTAATAAAATTTTAAAGAGATATGGGACATACATAAAAATATTTCTCTGGAACAGAGCTGAAAAAGTAAAATTATTGAATGAAAGCCGAACAGAGACTGACAGTTTTCCTTCCCAGCTAATTCATCTACCAGCACTCGCGTCTATTGCTGGTGCAGTTTCGTACATACCGCCAACAGAGTTAACAGTTTCCAGTCTTGCTAGTCTGATGGATGAAAGGCAATATTTCATTTTCATCCGTTTCTCTCTGAGTAAGGAGACTGAATTCTTTTTGAAATGTTTATTGGTCTGTGAGATTACTTTTGAATTTGTCTTCTAGCTTTTCATGTTACAAATACATTTATATGAAGTGAAATGAATTGCTCTGCCCTTCCTGAAGGCTGGAGGCTCACCAAAGAATGGGGACGTGTTTGCTCCCCTCATACACACACCCCTGCTTGCTATCAGGGATTGAACCCAGAGCCTTCTTACTGAGCTACACCAACAAACCCTTTCACGGTTTCGTTGTTTTGGGGTTTTTTTTGTCTGTTTGCTGTAATTTTTGTTTTTGTTTTTGTTTTTTGTTTGGGGGGATGGTTTAGGCAGAGTCCTGCTAAGTCACTAACTTCCCCAGGCTGGGCTCGAATTTGCAGTCCTCCTGCTTCATCTTACCAGAGCGCTGAATTACAGGTGTGTGCCATCACTGCTGCTTTTAAGATATTCTTAATACCTGCTTTGTGTTTGCCTCAAAGCAGACACAGTCCGGAGCCTCCAGTCTGACCCACTCAGTAGCATCCTAGATAACCTCATTAAACAACCTCATTAAAGTAGTAATTCTACTTTCCCCCACTAGGGGGTAATGTCGGGCTAAAGACCATTCCCTGTGATAAAACCTGATGCTCACAATATATTCTGGTTAAAGTTTCCCTACTCTGGTCAAAACTAAAAAGACACATGCCCCGTCTTACTAGAGACATCAGGACAAACGAGCAGAGATTCATATTCGAGAGAAACAGAAATGTCATTGTCGAGAGGATCTCCACCACAGCACCTACTGAGGGCAGCACTCCCTGTGGACTGTCTGCTTGACTGTCACCAACACAGGACACCAAAGGAGAGGGAAAAAAAGAGGCAGTGGAAAAGCGAAGGTGCCCTTTGTGCCACAAACATTACCTAACATCATTTATTTCTCCAGGAGTGGAGTTCTGCTTAAAAGGTCATTTTTTTCTTAGGTTCACGTCCTCAAACTGACCTATCTCCTCGGATCCTCCCGAAGCCACATTTCTGGCAGAACAAGCTGTCTCTTGGACCACAGAGCCCTCCTCCATGCACAGCCGTGTCCCTGGCCTGTCAGAGTGCTGGCCAGGACCCACACAACTCCCTGGAGGCCAGCGGGACGGCCACAATCTCGTAGAGAAACAGTGTGGCAAGGCCAGCTTTTCTGCACGTGCCTCATGGTCATGCACACAAGCACGATCCCAGTCAGGTCACCCTTCAACCTTCGGAAGGTCTGGCACCGCTCCCTGGGCACTCAGTTGGGAAGCACACCTTATTCCTTCTACGAAGAAGGTGGCCTCAGTTGCTCTTTCAAAAGCTCTCAAAATAGTGAAGGTCTGAATGAAGAATGAAGAACCTAAGCCCAAAAGGTCCAAATTAAATGAAGCCCTCTTTGGAGGACTCAGAGGCACTACTTTTAAAATGGGAAAGCCTGGACCTTGTCAGAGGGATGAGTGCATGTGGGCTTCCACTGTGAGAACTCAAGATAACGCTACCAGAAAGTAGAGTGTGGTCAGTTTTCACACACAGAGAGAGGATATAAGTGAGAGAGGGACACAATGAGCTCACTAAATACAGTAGTGAAGTAGATTTCACATACATCAAGAGTAAAGAAACAGTGAGGTGTAGTGGGACATGCCCATAATCCCAACCATTTGGGAGCCTGAAACAGAAAGACTGCCATGAGTTTGAGCCTGGACTACCATGCAAACTTCTGTCTCAAGAAAACAAAACAAAAAAGCAAAGGGAAGGAGCCAGGTGTGATGGTACACACCTGATACCTCAGCACTCTGAGAGGCTGACACAAAAGGATTGCAAATTCAAGCCCAGCCTGGACAACTTAATGAGATCCCACTTTAAAATAAAAAGTAAAGGCAGGCCATGGATGTGTTTAGACGTGAAGGCCCTGGGCTCAGTACGCAATACTTTAACAGAAAGCAAAAGAAGGGCAGCCCTCCTTGAGAGGTCTCTGAATGGCACCTTTGGCAGTGACATCCCCAAGTACCTAGAGGAGCAAGGGGTGATGTGCGCTGAGTCAGGTACCAGCAGGCAACAGTTCCAGGCTCCCATATCGACTTATTTCCTGAGGCTCCGCCTTCCCGTGTAGAGAGAGAGCATACAGGAGTGGGAAGGGATATCATGGTCCAGTTCGAAGTCTATAACCTGAGAATTTGAAAGAAAATAACAAAGTAGACATGGCGGCAAAGAATTCTGGAAAGTGGAGCACAGATTTTTGGAGCCCTGTCTGAGGGGAAAGAGTTCTCTCCCAACACAGATTCTGTCCGGTCTTTATAAATTGGCTCCCAACTCTGGCTTCTTTCTCGCGTCCCCATGGTGGAGCTCATATTGAAGCTAGAGTCCGACAAAAAGCGAGCCCGAGATGTTAGTGATTCCGGTGAAGAGGAGCTTCAGTAAAGCGCTTAGTGATGCTAAGTTGTAGAAAGACCCTTGTTACCTATCCTCTACTCTCTCTGTGTTTCTATTGGCAGATGTTTGTGATACATAATATTTACATGTGTTTGGGGGGAAATCCACACATGTATCACATATCTTGGTAATTTTTGATTCCTGTTTCCCTCCAGATTCCCTCTTCCCCTCCCCCAGCTCCTTTCCCCAGCTTCAGAAAGTCTGCCATTATGTTCATCCTCATGTCTACTTTGGAAAACCATGTGACATTTAACTTTCTGTCTGACTTACTTCACTTAACATTGTGGTCCCAAGATTCATTCATTTTTTTTTTCTCAAAATGACATGAATTCTTCATTCTTCTTTTGCAGCTGAATAGTGTTCCATTGTGTATATATACCATGTTTTCTTTGTCCACTGTCCATTACTACTGATTTATAGAACAGCCTGCCATACCAGCAATCAGTGCAACATTTGGTATTAGCACAGTCCACAGGTGTGGCCCACTGGCATCAGGCCTCGGGCCCAGACCTTCAGTGGGCCTGCTTCGCCCACTCCCCAACCACACTGCTCCAGATACCACCTCTGAAGCTCCAAGGAGGCCACGGTCAGGGAGCAGTGCTATCATCCCCATCAGGCCACAGTCTAGTACTAAAGGTCCATTATTCCTTCTTACACAGCGCTAAACTCTTTCTGGGCCTGCTCACAACATCCCAAGAGCAGACTCACATATCCTAGACACAGGCACCTAACAGCACCTGGGAGGTGCCTGATGGGAGGGCTGTACCTGGAGCGCCAGTTGATGAACTGGGGTGTCCCAACCCACATGCACAGACCACTCTGAAATATGGAATGATTAGGAGGGTCATTACAAGACAAAAAGGTGGGCAGAGTATGCAACTATGGCACAAGACTAGGGAGAAAGTCCAGGCAATGGACTTAAACCCAAAGATGGTCCGGATATTGAAATTATCAGATACAGACTTTGAAAAGATTCTATTTAATTTAACAAAAATAAATAAGATGAATTCTATGAGAGAAATGGAATGCGAGTTGAATTAAAATGTCATAACAGATAAAAACAACCAAAGTTAACCTCAGTAGATGAGTTGTGCAAGCTAGACATAGCCAGAAAATGATGTTGATGAACTAAAAATAGGTTTTAAGAAAAGGTCCAGACAGAAGCAAGGGAGAAGAAATGGAATAGAAGACGTACAAAACAGTATAAGATAAATATGTGACTTATGGTAAAGGTCTGAAAAACAGAAAAATAGCATAGAATAAACATGAAACTTAGAGACAAGGTCTAAAATACAGAAAACAGTATAGAACAATTGTGAGACTTAGGAAAAAACGTGTAAAACACAAGACTCAAGGAGAAGAAGGGAAAGAGAATGCACAGAAGCAGTACTTGAGTAGAAAACATCTGAGAATTTTACAAGTTGACCAAAAACATCAGGTCGCAGCGGTACAGATCGTCCCAAGTAGGACAAATATGAGACAGACTACATCTAGGCATCACACATTTGTTGAAAATTCATTATGTAAACCAAACCTTAAAAGTTCTTGTTTAAACAAAAAGATTAATAGTCACTGCTACAGAATTGATAGAAGCAAACAGCAGAATGAAAACATTAAAATAACAAAAGATGGTGACTAACAGACTAAAGTTCTATATTCAGTGAAATTATCCTTCACAAATGAAGATGGAAAAATAACGATTTTTTTAGACAAAACAAGATATTTCATTACCAACAAACATACATTAAAATGTATATTAACGGGGAATTCCTTAAGCAGAAGGAAAGTGATCCTAAATTAGGAAACATAAAAACTCAACAAGGTACACGAACACCAGTGAAGATAAATGTGTGAGCAAATCTAAAGATACTGACTTTCCAGACGTGGGTTCCTAGAACTGAATACATGGCAACAACAGTACAAAAGATGCCAGAGGGGTCGCTGGAGTTCAAGTGTTGTAAAGAAGCTGTGTATTCTGAAAAGTGGCTAAAGTACTATGATTATTCAGCTTTAAACATTAAATGTACATGTTATGAACTCTATAAAAGAAAGTACAAAGACTAATCAAAGAATAGTAAAATAATGTGCAGCAAGTTAACAGGGAAAGTGAATAATAACATTCATAGCAAAACTTTATTAATCTAAAAGAAGAAACTAAAAACAAATATGTGGAATAGAAAATGAATCATAAAATGTTGTATTTAAGTCTAAATATTTCCCTAGTTACAGCAATTGTTGTCAGGCTAGACCCCAAAAGCGGTGACCAAGACCACCAGGACCAGCACGATTGAAGCAAACAGCGATATCTTTATTTCAAACTGACCAAGGACAAAAAAGCAGCTGGTCCCGAACAAAGGAAGGGGGCCTACGTTATAAACTGTTTTCGGCATGGGAAGGGGAAATTCCACTGAGGAAGGTGGAAAATTTCAGTTTCTCGGGGGCGATTGAAGGGTCTGGTCTTCTGGAGGAGAGAAGTGCATGGGTACATCAGCATGTTGCTAATTTATAGCATGGCATTCTGTAGACTTACGAGGCTTCCGGAAAGCCTGAGAACTGGGCGAGGGAATCACCCTGAGAAACAGATTTATTTTAGTCTCTTGAGCTGAGTGAGGGACTTTCTGTTTGAACAGACTGGTTTTTCTCTTCAAATTAGGCGGGGTACGACGTAAATAGACTAAACACTCAAAAGACTAAGATTTTAAACTATAAACAAATAAATCTCACTATGTGTGCCTCATCACAGGTGTATCTCAGATAGATGGGCCCAGATATGGTGGAAACTATACCATGAAAATAACAGACAAATGTTGCTATGTCTGTAACAATATACTGTACTTCAGGTAAAGCAAACAGTACAGCTGCTGATCAACAAGTACGTATCACAATAATAAGAGGGATGGTTCTTCAGGCTTTACAACAGCTTAAAATTTATGGTTACCTAATAAAAATAGCCTCATATAAAAAGTGAAAACTGTCAGAATTAAAGGCAACATTGGAAAACCTATAATCATAGGAAAATATGTTTAGAATTTCCCTCAATTACTAATAGGACAATCAGGAAACAATGGCAATAAGAATATAGGAAACTTGAGGATCATAAAGGAAAAGCTTGATCTAACTGGCTCGTGCAAAACAGCTCCTCCAACACCTGGCAATATATTAAATACTTTTCTTCTAAGACAGGCCAAAGGCTTTTGTCACTTCTCTTTCATGTTATACTGACGGTCCTATCTGGGCCAATATACAAGGAAATCAAAACTGTAAAGATAAAAAGGAAGCAACAGAACTGTCAATATTTGTACATGATGCGATGATGTATACCAAAAATATCCAAAACTATGGGAATTAATAAGTGATTTAATGGGATTGCTGGATGAAGCCAATATTTTAAAAATTAATTTTTAGTTTCACATTCTAGCTACTAACAAATGTAAAACAAAATTTAAAATTCATACTGCTTACAATAACATATAAAAATCTCATAATAAATTCAACAAAATATGTGTTACAACCTCTACAGTGGTCATTATAAAATACTATCGAAGGAAAGTAAACTTAAATTAATGGAGGCAGGTATTATATTCATACACTGAAAGGCTGAGTATCATGATGACAACCAGTTCCCCCCAGATCCAATAATCACAACTCAATTTCTAGTAGATGGTCATTTTTCTTTTGTTTTAGTGGAATGACACCTGGTTCTAAAATTAATGGGAAATGCAGAAGGTCTAGAATAGATGAGGCAGTCTTAAATAATAGGGTTATACAACTACTGAGCTCAAAGTCTTATTTTAAAGTTATAAAGATTCAGACAGTGTGGACTTGACAAAGATCAGACAAATACAGTAGATGGCTGGAACAAGGAAAAAAGAAGATCACGAACAGATGTATACATGAAACATTCATTTACAATGAAAGTCATAAGGAAGAACACTGGGCAAAATACGATCTCGATAAATGGCTTGGCAGCCAGACATGGCAGCATATAGCTGTAAGCCCAGCACTTGGGAGACTGAGGCAAGAGGATCACCATGAGTTCAAGGCCAACCTGGGCTACAGAGTGAGTTCAAGGACAGCCTGAGCTACGTAGTGAGACTCTGTCTCACAAACGAAAAAAACAAATGATGCTTACCAATCCATATTTTAAAAAATCAAGATTTTTCTGACCCTTTCTTTGAGGTCAGTTCTGGTGATACTTATTTAGCAACTTCAAGTAGAAATCCCAAGGGATTCTTTAAACTTAGACACAGTTGCCACACGGTCATGGCCTCCCCCTCCCAGCCCTCCCAGCAGAGACTCAGAAAGAGATGGCTGGCCCTTGGGCTGCAGGAGACATGCTGGTACAGCCAGAACTCATGAAGGTCAGACAGTTCCCCTGACAAGGTCAGTGTCCCCAGAGGCTCCAGGATAACTGCCAGAGAAAATCCAGACCTGAAAGTTTCTGGGAGGACAAGATGAGGCACCAATGTCCCTCTAAATCTCCTTAATACTTGAATTCTTCTGGACTGTAGGTCCTGATGGTCCATTACTGAAGCTTTCACTAAAAGCTGGATGTAGGGGTGCACATTTGCAATCCAAACACTTGGGAGTCTGAGGCAGGGGGATCTCGGGTTCAAGGCCATTCTGGACCACATAGTGAGATCCCATCTCAGCAAAGGTAAATAAAGTCACTAGTCATTTATCTTGTCTTCCCCTGCCTCTTTGGCCTTGTTTCCATCCAGAGTTGCAGCAAAATGACTTGTACTGGATATAGCCTTACCTTTTGCCTAAAGAAATAACCAACTTCCATTTAGTGTTTCTACACTGTGTGATAAAAGCTATGATTTCTCATTCCTTTGTTTTTGTTTTTGCTTTTGCTTTGCACTACTGAGGTTTGAACGCACAGCCTTTGCCCTGAACTACATCTTCAGCCCTTTTTCTCCCCCCGCTTTGGAGACAGGGTCTCACTAAGTTGCTGAACTTCCCAGGCTGCTCTCAGTTGGTAGTCCTGCTGCTTCTCACCCTCTCAGAGTACTGGGATTACAGGCATGCACCACCACGGCCAAGATTTCTAATTCTTGTAACAAATCCTGCAAGGCAAGTGTTCATTGCTCCTGCTTGACCAAAGAAGGGACTTGTCCAAATTCATGTACTGCAGCAATACTAGGACTCAAATTCAATCCTTTCTGTCTGCCCAAGACCTTTCGGCTGTAATGTATCAGCCTGTTGGGGACCTGGCTGTGCAAGGGTTAAGCTGCTGACCACAGGGCCCTTTGGCTGTCCTGGGAAAGCGAATATTCACAGTCTCTGAATGCAAGAGAAGGCTGCAGCTGTGTGGTGCTGAATCTCACTCAGAATTCAAAGACAATGAACTTCCAACCTTAGAGATAAGACAGTTCTCTCTCTCAAGCAAGATTTTCTGCTTTAAATGTCTTTGTTCTAACTTCACGGCCTGCTCATTTTCATGGGCTTTTGCCTCAGCTGTGCCCTCCACTTCCTGCACCCCTCTAAGTTGTTAAGGACCCAATAAATACAGATAGTCCAAAGAAGTCTTTGTCTTCATGCCAAGAGAGTTCTGACCTTCCTGGACCCCCACAAACTGTGCTGCATCTTGTCTTTATTTAATCCTTTCCCATATACTCATCTCTAAGATCAGGAGCTTGAGCAGCTCGTAGAACCACCTCCCATGTCACTGACAGGCCACTGCCACGACCCTAGTCTGAGAATCACAGGGGTTTACCTGGTCTCCAAAGGAAGATATTGCTTGCCCCTTGTTGACCTCTATGCTGTCCAGTTCTGAGCTCCAGCAATCCTCACCCACAGGAGAAGTGGCACCAGGGACAGGTTGGCTGCATCACTGTAAGGCAAAGGCACCAGTGTGCTCAGTAACACACAGAGAGTGCTGTTTGATCGTTTCCTTCCTATAACCAGTCTCTTTAGATCAGTTCTACACTGTGGTCACCAGTTAATTTACAATTACCTAATTAAAATTTCACCAACATCCATTTGAAAAAAATTCCTTGAAATATTTTTGCACCTGGTAGTGTAATTACTGTTCCCAGGTTCTCCCCTCCTACCTTGCTAGTAGCTCCTGCTCGGTCTCCTTGGCTGTCTCCTGACCTCTGGTATTGCCAGGACCCAGGACTCACCCTAGCCCCTCTGCCCTTCTCCATCTGCACTCACTCTTAAGGGATCTCACCCAGTTCCATGTTTCACACACCATCTATGGGGTGGTGACCATCCTGAGCCCTGACTCATACACTCAACTGCTGTATGTGCCACTACTGTCCTTAATTTTCTTCACAGAGATTATTATTGCCAAAATCTTATCAATATATTTTATTATCCCTTTTCTTCTCTCCCTTGCCCTCAGTATAATTCCATGAAACCAAATGGACTGCTTCATTGAGAGACCTAGAACAGGGTTGGAAGCATAATCAGTGTTGAAAATATTTGTTAAATGAATAAATCATCTGTTGAGCTACTATGTGTATAAAATACTGTGTTAAAGGTGAAAACGTGTAGTAAAACAGTCAGTCTAGCCTCTGAGGATGATCCATGTTTCCTGGAGCCTTACCTGGCCCTGCAGACAAGACAGGAGGCTGAGTGAGGGGCCCCTCTGAATTCTATCCCAGGAGCATGATGGAGTATTACGTGTTTTCAGGCCTAGAACACATAAAAAACATTATAAGCCTCTTCTCTCTTCCTTTTTCCAGCTTCTACAGATTACAGTCTCATCTCACAAGACAACTCTGTGGACAGAAAATGTCCTCCTTGACTTCCTCTCTCTCTCTCTCTCTCTCTCTCTCTCTCTCTCTCTCTCTCTCTTCCTTTCTTTCTGCCTGCCTTTCTTTCTTTCTTCTCTTCATTAGTTGAATTTTTCACTAGATAAGTTTAAATTCTCAAAAAGCACAGCTATGTAACTCTTGTGGAACTGAGAACATATAATTTATAGAGCAGGGGATCCCTGCAGATAAACCTGGAGCCTGGATACCCAGCATGTAAGAAACTGTACAGGGAGGGGGATCTTTTCTCCTACTTTCCTGGGCCTACAGTTCTGTTTTTTGTTTGTTCTGTTTTGATTTGTTTCCCTTGCATTCTAGATCACTGGTAGAAAAACTCTATAGTAATATATTGCTCTGTATTATCAAGTCTAAATTCCCATTTCTAGATCAGCACCTGAAAAACTATGAAAAAGTATCCTTTTTACTAGTGGAAGTTTGGGTCAGTACTTTAAAGCCTGGCAGAAACTGAAAGACATATGATTTCATTGATTATAATTAAGGCCATATATGACAAAGAACACAAACCACAGCTATGGATTCCAAAACAATTTTTGAAATCAAGTGAAACAACACACCAGAGGGCCGAAGCCAAGGGTTGCTAAGGTACATAGTCCCTGACAGTTACCAAGGGCACATACTCCAGCAAGGGGGTCTAAACAGAGGAGCACTTAGTTGACTTGCCAACTGGCCCCAGGCAAGATGCTTGTCCCTAGAAATTTGCTTATTTAAAATATCTTTTGTTCTCTTGGGCGCCAGGCAAGTGGAGGGACCAGGGACACAACGGGATAGCGTTCTGGCCTTAAAGATCTCACAGCCTACTGGAGGATACACATTCATAGATCAACATTTGCAAAATAATGAAGAAGTATGCTGGCAGGGACGTGTGTACAGAGTCTGGAATCAGTGAAGAGGTACCGACACCTGTGAGGACCGCATGGGGAGCATGAGTCGCGGGAAGTGCTATAGCCTCTGAATCGTATTTAGGGTGACTTATGGAATTCAGAAGTTTTAAGTTCTGATCTAATAAAATTTATCAATAGTTTCCCTTCTTTCTTTTATCAATTTTGTCTTACTCTAGCGCAATTTCCCTATTCCATGTTGATAAAAATAATATTTTCTATTTTTCTAGTACCCTTTATTGTAGTTTTAAATGTAATTTTGTGAAAAATATTAAAAAGAAATTTCCTTCGTTGAGTGAAATGACATTTAAGAGGCAGAGGGCGGGAAGGGCAGGGGCATGAAAAAGAACTAATCTGTGTTATGCACACGCACCTGCTCCCCATGATGGAAATAATCATTGTGTGCTGCAAACATATACTCCTGGAAATCAAAATTTTTTTAAAAGTAAAAGAAGTGGAGAGTAGCCAAATTGTACAGAGCAGCAGAAGATAAAGATTTTTAAAAATTTGTTCTGATTATGCTGACAATTGATTCAAGGATTTACTTATCATTTTAAGCTTATTTTTTATTCATGCATAGTCAAATGAAGTTGCTTTGGTATATAGTCATAGGAGTTTTGTACTCTTGACCTCTTGGTGAGGACAGTTCCCAGAGTCAAGCGCAGTTCCACGTAGCCCATGGAGGTAGACAGACTGCATGCAAGAGACTGTCCTCCCCAACTGCCCCCATCAGCTGGACCAGGGTAACAGCTCTGCTTGGCGAGATTGTAACTCCAGTACCTCTCGGCTTTGACCCTTACACCTTTTCCTTATAGAGCCATATATATGCAAGTAATCACACTGTAGAAAAGACACAGGCAAAAGTTAATCTTTCAATTCAGACTTTGATGATAGATAGATAGATAGATAGATAGATAGACAGACAGACAGCTGGATCTCCCAAAACAAACGCAGGAGTTTCAAAACCAAATTAGTGTAAGAAAAAGAAATACAATATAGAAACTAAATGGACTTAGATAAATTTAAGTTAAAAAATTATGTAAAAAGCCCAAAATACAAGTTAATAGAAAACTAATAACTCACTGCATAAATATAGAGATTCCTGAAAATACAATGAGCATATTTACCAACAGTTAAAGGTCAATGAATACTCTGCTGTGCATAATTCTCTGTAACACTGTGTGACACTTTGTCTGATTTCTATCATGAAGAGTTTCTTTACCTTTTCGTCAAACATAATCTCAAGGGCAGCAGGCAACTCTGAGGTTTGCTTGATGATTCCGGTACTGAAAAGGACAGTTCTTTCAGGAAGAGGTAGTCACACTCCTAGATTTAATTTTAGAAATCTCCTAATACGTATGTACTGTATATGTAATAAAACTGTGCTGAGTTTTCTGAGTATTGGTTTCTCCAGCAGGTATGTCTAACATGGATGGCATTTCTCGGTTTATTATGACTTTACTTCTGTTCTTGAGCCACTCGCCATCTTTCTCATCTCAGAACGTTGCTGGGTTTGGCCCTCTTGCAATCTGAAGGGCACATTCCTGGATCACCACGGTGGGGGCTCTGGGCTGAGTTCCAGGAGCGGGTGCTTGTGGGCTCCCACCTGGCTGGCATTGCGTCCTTGGGAGCTGTGGTGCCACAAAGTGTTTCTTGTGCCCCTTGCTCCCCAGGTCATGGAGGCAGGAGGAGTGCCTGGCCAGGTAGAGCCAGGGCAGCACGGTGTCAGGAGTCAGTATCCAGCACAGGGCCCGGAATCCTACACATCTGCCAGGAATCATCTGGTGTCTCAGCCCCTCTGCAATCCTCCCAGGTGGCGGTAGGCACCCCTCTGTCAGCTGGAATCGCACCTCCAGCGTCGCAGCAAGTCCTCCTCCAGCTTCTTTCCTCAGCTCAGAATTTGAATCCTCTCCTTACCCGATCAGGTGTTTTGCACTAAAGAGCACATGTGTGATATTTCTGAGCTTTGTACACATTGTTGAATCATTTCTATCATCTCTTTGATTGGCTTTATTTTCTTGCCCACTGTTCCCTGGTGCCCTTAGGATGTTGATAAATGGATGAAAGTAACTTTATTTCTGATCCAGGGCTCCTTCCCTTAGGTGTCACATGAAATTTATCTTTACTCTTCAGATTTCCTCATCCTGAGGTCACACAATGGATCTCCCAGTAACGAGCCTGAAAGATGACTCTCCACGCAGCCTATCTCCACAGTTCTCTTGCACCCCAGTCACACCACACCTGGAACAGGGAGAGCTGCTCTGAAGCGGCATTTCCCCCTAAGGACTGTGGGAATGTAGAGCAAAAGGAGATGTGAGCCTGCTCTGGGTTAAACTGTTTTCGGAAGCCATTTTGCCTCTACCTGAAACTACTAGAAGAAAAAAGAGGAAATACTTCAAGACACCACTATAGGGAATGATTTTTTTGGATATGACCCAAAAAACACAGACAATAAGAGCAAAAACAGACAAACTGGATTAACACCAAACTAAAAACTTCTGCACAGCAAGAGAAATGATGTACAGAGTGAAGAGAGAACCTACAGAAAGGAGAAAATATTGCCAAATTATTTATCAAAGTGTTCACATCCAGAATACACAAGAAGTCAAAAAACTTTAACAAGACCAAAAAAGTAATTAATTTTAAAATGGGCAGTGATCTGGACTTGCTCAAAAGAAGAAATACAAATGACCAATACACTGAAAAATGCTCAAACTCTTAAAGGTAATGATTTCTTTATTCTGCCCTGGACCATCCTGCTATAGGTGAAATTAAATTCACCCTTTTTCCTGATGTCTGGGCCTCATCTCCCCAAGAAACACAGGATCATTAGCAGATCACACAAAGGCTGCAAGGTTTCTTCAGAGCAGGGCCGCGCTGACTCTGACACACTGTTGGAAGTTGGCACACAGGCCCAGACCGGCCAAAGAAGCCTTCCCATGTCACCTCAGTTCATCTTTGCTCCTTCCCCCGGTGTCTGTCACATTTGCACTTGGGCTGCAATCCTTCCCCTTTCACCAAGTCCTCCTTTCCAGGCAGCATGCACTACCCCACATTTCCACTAGTCAAGGAGAAGGAAGGAGGGATGATGGGAAGAAGGTGCCCTGAAACAGGTCTGTGACCTCTGACTTGGCACAAGTTCTCCTCTGAACATTGTAGGGGCTACAGGCTGACTCAGCTGAAACGTCCCCACTTCACCCTCCTACTGCTCCTGGTTGTTCTCAATAAAGAGATCGGATCCAGCCATGCTTCACCTACTTAATAACTGTCCCAAAGTAGGCCACAGAATCAAGAACTTGTAGCACCTCAGGGTATGAAAGGATCTTTCACATCTTTAATGAAACCCTTAGTTGGGGCTTTTGGTTTCCTCCAACAACATGCAAAGCAGTCATCAAACTGTATTAATAAAGAATATAATTGTAACAATCATTTATTATCCCCTTTCGCAGGGCCACTCTAGTTGTTGTGCTAAGATCTCTATTAGCACTCTTTAATTGTATCCTCTCTGTGGCCCATTTTAGAGGCAAGAAAAGAAAGCTTTAAAAGGTTAAAGAAGTTTCCGAGTTTACAAAGATAGCCAGTGGAGACTCAAGTCAGCATCTTCCTGGCAGTAAATCTAATACTCTGAATTACTGTTCCACCAGACTGCCTAAGATGTAATACCTGCAGTGAGAAAGAACGCATCACTCAGAATAGCATCCCCTCCATCTGCACGCAACCTGGACTGTTAGGCCCTTTATCATACTTATCAAAGATCTTCTTCTGGTAATTACCACTCCTCAGCACTACTATACCTCACTATGCATATGATTCTTACCTATTTCAGCAAGTTATTTTAGGGTGGAAATCTAGAGGTAAAATTAAGGGCCTTTTTTCATCTCAATACACATTGTCAGTTTGCTTTCAGAGTAATCACATCGATGTATAACACCATCATGAACATGGCATTGATATTAGGTTTCTAACATTCTTAAATATAACACCCATAACTTATTTAATTATATTTATAATATTGAATTTAAATGTGTAATAGGTGTACATTTTAAAGCAACGGGAACATTGGTTGGAAGAAAGTGTTAACTTAGTAGGTGAAAGACACACATTTCTTTAGTAATGATATAAAACATATTGTCCCCTTCACATTTTATAAGTCCATATTCTTTATATGTTGCTTCTTCTGTCATTTGTGCATTTATCTACAAAACATCGCCACGATATATCCTTCTGTGCCTAAAAAGAGAATAATGGGAGAGCGTAAAGCACTAGTCAAATGCAAAGCATTTTTGTGCTTTGGTTTTTTGAACACATTTTGTTCAGTGACTCTGGACTGATGACAACTGGCAAACGTGCATTTGTTAAAAGAAGAAAATGGGAACTTAGTACACTTGGAACTTGCTGCCACTCGTCTGCTACATCACAGGTCAGCCACCCTTGCTCACACCACACTATTCTCAACCTCTCCACTCCTTAGTGCCAGGAGGGCAAACATCTGACCCTGTGGGGATGCTACCCTCTCCCCTACTGTTCTCTCAACCTGAGACAAACTTTCTCCGACTTCCCAGAGCCTCTCAGAGGCAAGGAGGTGAGCCTGCTTCTTGGAATCCACAACCATTTTCAGTCTTGAACTTCTGTGACCTCAGAGGTTCTCCTCGTGCTGCTCTTTTGACCTGTGGTTGTCGGCATTGTAGTCAGCACGCTGGAGGTGCCCAGTCGCCACCACACTGTGAAGACACCGTCTCTGGAGAAGTCTCTCAACAGGCTGTGTGTAGCCCCAGGTTAATAGCCCAGAATGTCCGGCTGTCACTCTTCTGGACGGTCTCAGATAACAGAACTGTGTCTCTTATTTCCTCCCCTTCTAATAGCAGCTGTCCTCGAATTTGTCATTTTTTCCCTTTAAAACAGGCAATCATGTGATTTAGGAAACAAAAGCAATTGTAGCATACCCTGCTTCTTCTACACATGTATTATAACTTCCTTTTACAGGCCAAATCCAAAAGCTTCCCCACCTACCACATCCAATTTCTCATCCTTAAAGCAGGGCTGGAGGAAGGGATGGAAAGAGAGATCCTGCCACTCCCAATTCCAAGCAAGTGGAAGTGGTGTTCTGGCTATCTAGTGCTGCCTTATGATAACAACTGTTTTAGTATATTTCAGAATTTTGTGGGTAAGGAATTTGAAATCCCTGAGTGGTTCTTCTGTTCTACTGACATTGAGGAGATCACTTGCGGGTATTCGCCTGACAGATGTCTTATTGGCAGAGTGCAAGATAGCTACACTTGAATGTCTGATGCCGTGGTGAGAAGGGATAGAAATGCCTCCAACGTCCATCTCCAGCATGATGGCCTCCAAAAGCTTAGTTCCTTACAATGGAAACCTAGGGCTCCAAGAGCAAGAGTTCCAGGGGATGAGACAGCAACTACAACAACTTCTATGACCAGGGTTGGCAAATGTGTATATATATCACACAGCGTGTCTTACTCAGCCAGCCAGAGCACCCTCAAGCCTGCCAGGTAGAAAAGAAAGGACATGAGCCCTCACTGCTTCCACAGTATAAATGGCTTCAATGTGCAATTTTGTTTAAAGCAACCTCAGAGAGAAGCACTGTGGAAGATTTGCGGATGG
The DNA here is from genome assembly GCA_004027595.1 of Dinomys branickii. NCBI lineage: Eukaryota > Metazoa > Chordata > Mammalia > Rodentia > Dinomyidae > Dinomys > Dinomys branickii. The sequence goes on along the minus strand of PVLD010006134.1, from coordinate 63,467 downwards.
GATTTGAGTGAGAGCTGAGGCTTAGCCGTCTGATACAGAGGATCCTGGGAGTTATCAAGGACGGATGCCCCTGCTTCTATTTTTAAGTCATACACAAGACATTCTCAATCTCTGATTAACCATCAGCCTCACACCCAGTAACTATACCAAAGCTACGTTTCCTAGGATCTCCAAGAGCGTTAGAACCAAACCCAGTAGCCTGTGTCTGTCTGTCTGTTTGTTTGTATCCTGACATTTATTCCAAACTTGACACTGGGTAAGACCCAGCCCTTCTTTCATTATAGTCTCAAATACCAGGTTCTAGGACTGTACACGCTACTATTTCTTTCCTAACTCTACCTCTGAGCAGCCATTCTGTCCAGAGCATAACTCTAGGCTCCTGTGTTGAGCCTTTCTGCCCCTTCCCAGTCCCTTGCATTCCCATGGGAAGCACGCACTTCCACTGCATCCGTATCACTGACGCCCAGGACCACCCAGCTCTGACTTTTGGCTCTCCTAGTGAGGGACATGGACTTTCCCATAGTAGCTTTTTATGAACACCATTCTCTCAATAATTCTATGACTTCAAAAGTTGCTGCCATCTCTTTGCCCATCAAATCACCTCCCCTTACAAGCTGCTACACAACAGTCGGCACCATTACTGAGCCTGCTTCTCATGTTCCTAAGCTTGGAGTCATCTTTGAAAACTCTTTGACTCCGCTTCTAATCCTTCATAAAGCTCTGTTGTCTGTCAGGCCAAAGGTGACATTTATCGGCGTGCACTTTACAAGCATTTCACAGGAACACATTGATAACGTGAATCTACACTTATCTCAGATCTGTGCTTTGTTTGACTTCTCCAGCCTTGGCTCGTACCTATTTCTTGTCCTCCCTCTTTTTCTTCTCTACCAACCAGTTTCCCAGTCTGTCAGGCTGATAGAGTACATTGCTATAAATACACCTGCCTCGCCCAACATATGTAGAGACAGCTCTTCCCAGTCCTCATCATGGCCCAGGAGGTTTATATTTGTAATCCATGAAAAGTTATTGGAATTCTGGTGAGTTAATTCCAATCTTCCACTTCTCATGCAACCCATGGTGAGAATATAGACACTAAGGCATATTTGTAGTTATGGGGAGCCCAAGGGTCCTAAGTCCAGCCATGGTGATGGCCATCTGGAACTAGGGCTTTGACCTAAGGCCGAAGCCAGATTTTATCCATTTGTGAAGAAAGGAGTGGTTTGAGGTTGAGTGACTGTGACAGTGGCGGAAAGTACATGAGTGCAGTGAGCCGGGCTAGGTAGGGGGTCTGAAATCACCTCTGAAAATGCAGAGAGAAGGATATGTAGAAAGAGCAATCTGCATAACAAATTGAGATAGTATTTAATGTTCTGGGATCTGTGCTTCAGCTCTGATGTGTAATCTTTGACGCCCCAGGATCCCAGCCATTGGCCCACACATGGGGGGAGGCACACCTGCCATCTCCAAAGGTTACCATCAGTACCTCAGCTAGACCAGTACACATTGCTTAAAGCCAATTGAAGGGGTAAAGAAAAGTCCTAGCGAGCTCTGTATATATCAACACACGGAAATAGGGTCAGGCTCAGCCAAAATGGAGGAAATTGCTACTCTTTCAAGGAGAGTCGCTAGGTGGTCCTTCACACATATTTACCTTCATACATGACTCATTTACTCTTTTTTCAACAGCTGTTTGTAGAAAAGAAACCCCACACTCTCCTCTTCCTTTTTTCCATTCAGTTGAAGCGTACCCTTTGGTCAACTCTGCCTTTACATCCGGGTTCTTGATTAATGTACATGCTTCATGTCCTGTGTGCCCTATTCCTCCAGGAGATGAGTCTCATTCCACTCACTCTTTGGGGAACTTAGTTCAGTGTGGAGTACCAGCAGGTCCTAGGTGCTGAATGTGGATCTTGGTAATCTCTAAAGGATCTTTGGCTCCTCTGAGAGATCCTGAAAGATGGGACCTGACCTTTTTTCCCCTCTTTCATTCTCCTGTTTCCTATGTTTTCCCACTCTCTTCCTCTCTTTTTTTTATCATGTTCACAGCACTGTGTGAGCACTTTTTTTTTTTTTTTTTTTTTTTTTGCGGTACTGGGGATCGAACTCAGGACCCTGCGCTTGCTAGGCAAGCGCTTATTCCACTGAGCTATATCCCCAGCCCTTCTTCCTCTCTTTTTTAAGGGCACTTTAGAAGATTTTCAAAAAAGTAAATAAATGTTCAAACTAAAGAAGATGGAAAATAGAAAGTAGGGAGATCTTTTTCAGATAGATGGGGGAACAAGAGATGGAGGTGGGAGAGAAGGGAAAGAAAAGGGATGAAAAAAAGAACTGAAGAAAAATTATGAAAATAGAACTTTTGCAAATGAGAAGGGGACCAAGAATTCAAATGAGCAGGGAGGGAGTGGAGAGGTAGGGAATAAAGACGGACAGACAGACAGAGATGAGACAGAGAGAAATGAATTGGAAGGTGTTCTGTATCTGTACCAACTCCCCGCATTAATTGTAATTGTTACGTACTGCGAACTCGTAGTAATTAAAAAAAGAAGTAGGAAAATGTTCTCCTGCAACCGTGTCTGCAGTGATTTATCTGCAGCAGGGTATCAGACCTGGGACAGTTGGAAACAAAGGTAGAGCAAAGATGACTTTCTCGGGGTCACAGAGCTGGCGAGGTGGCGGAGCTGCCTCTGGAGTCAAGCCACCAGCCCCCGTCCCTTCCACTGCACCCCCTAAAACTGCAATTAAAAGGCACAAAGGGTATCTCGTTGTGTGAAGCGCGGTGGCAATTTACCATCTGCTTTCTCGTTTGTTATGGCTTCTGACGTCTACAAAACCTGATGCACAGAACACTTACTTCCTTTGAAAGTGCAGCGTGTTCTATGTTTTTTCATGATTTTTTGAGTGATTTTGGCGGTCGGAAACGAGGAAGGAAGAACGGAGAGGAAAAAGGTCAAGTTAAAACGAGAAGAAAGGGCGTCTGTGGTGGCTGTAAGGAGCCCGCGGAGCCTGAGGAACGGGGCGCTGGGCGCCCGCTCTCCCCGCGGGAGTGTAGGCCCGCAGGTGTGTGAGGTCGCTCCCCGCCCCAGCCCCGGCTGCACAGCCGGAGTGACCGCAGGCGCTGCGCACGCCAGGGCTCCAGGGACGCCCGTGCGCCTCTGGTGACGCGCGGAGCTGGGCGCAGACAGCTGGGTGCGGGGCCAGGACTTCAGAGAGAAGCCGCTGGCAGAATGTGAGTGGGAGGCGCCCCGAGCGCCGAGCTCTGCCCTGCCCGTTCCCACGCCCGGGTCCTGGGAGACCTCGCGGCCCAGCCCCAGCGGCCGGGTATAAAGGCACGCGCGGAGGGCAGGCACGGCGGTGCGCGACAGCCAGGCCACAGCGAGCCCCCCACCTCTCCGTGGGGACCGGGGCGGCCGACTGGGTTCCCGCTCTGCGCTCCGCACGGGCTGCCGCTTCTGCGAGGTCCCAGAAGGCCGAGGGGGGTTTCCTGCGCCGGGCCCGCAGGCGAAAGGAAGAAAGGAATTTCCACCTTTGGGGCTGGGGCCCTCTTCCTCTAGCTGCTCGGCTCCCTGAGAGACGATGGTGAGCCCGACGTCGGACGTGCACCCCACCATGGGTGTCAAGATCTTCTCAGCCGGGGTGTCGGCCTGCTTGGCCGACGTGATCACCTTCCCGCTGGACACGGCCAAAGTCCGCCTACAGGTAGCGAGCCCGGCGCGGCGGAGCGCAGGCTCGGGACTGAGAGGGGACAGCGCGGTGCGCGTACCTCTGATTCCCTGCCTCGGTTTTGACACCCTTTCTCCGTAGAGAGGGTAGATGGCCACCTTAAAAACAAAAGGCTGGTTCGGTCCCAGCATGGGATGCTTTAGGATTGGAAACTGGAACTTATTCCTGGATTAACTAAAGAACTGTAAGGACCCGAGATACTGGGTTGACCACGACTACTGCCAAATCCTCCAAATCTAGGGTGCGCTGAACTCCCTAAGCAGAGGCTTGGAAGCCAAGTGCTCTCCTGTTGCTTCCCGGATTCTGCAGGGTACATTCCCAGTTCGCTGCCTTAGGGGCTCTCGAGAGGGCGCCCAGGTGGGTCGGGGTGGGGAGTCCGAATAAGCGTCCTCCTCAGATTTAGATGTGTGGTTGCACGGGAAACGTTGCTGAGAGGGAGCTGAAAGTAGCACAGTGGGAGAATCCCTAAGGACATCTGATGCCACCCCTGCTCTTTGCTCCCCAAGTAAGACTCCATGTTTCACTTCCCTCCCTGCACCTTTCTCATTTCTAGATCCAAGGTGAAAGCCCTACCTCCAGCGCTATTCGGTATAAAGGCGTCCTGGGAACAATCACGACTCTGGCAAAGACCGAAGGGCCCGTGAAACTGTACAGCGGGCTCCCCGCGGGCCTGCAGAGGCAGATAAGCTTCGCCTCGCTCAGAATCGGCCTCTATGACACGGTCCAGGAGTTCTACACCTCGGAGAAAGATAGTAAGCCACGAGTGTTCCTGAGAGGGTCAAGTACCCCAGGGCTCAATTCTGTTAACAACGTCAAAAAATAAAAAATAACATGAGGGGTTTGGAGTGTAGCTCAGTGGCTAGAGCATTTGCTTAGCAGTCGGGAGGTCCTGACTTCAATCCTAGCACAAAAAATTCACCCCCAAAAGAGTAATATACAGGGCAGTTCTCTACATAACAAATTGGGGGGGGGGAATCAATATTTGAACACCTCCCCTTCCTCAAATATGAGCTTTAGATACCACATTAATCAGAAATATTTTAGAAGTATGCCACATTATGCCTATTCTATTTATTAAGTTTTATTGACCTGCCATATACCAGAAACCATGCAAGATGTGCAGGTGACAGGTGTCTTTCTAGACAGGAGCCTTCCATGCAGAGTATGGGGGCTGGGGGGAAAGTTAACTAATGGTTGACTTCACACTAGTGCGCATGCTGTGTTGCAAGTCAACACAGGACACTGGGCACTGGGCACAGGGAAGAGGAATATTTGGCCTAGCCATGGGAGCATGGTCATGTGGGAGTTTCCCGAGGAGTAAGTGTTTAAATCCAGCCTTGAAAGACCAGCAGGGGTAACTCAGGCAAGATAGTAAGGAAAGACCTTTCAGGACCCTCGAAGGTCATATGCACAGCCTTCATGCAGAGAGGGCGTTTTCAGTGAGGGTGGGATGCGATGCCAGAAAAGTGGGAAAATCTATAACCCTACTTCCTATTATCTATCTTTTATTTGGTCTCTATCTCTATTTTAGGGTTAGGAAGCAGAATTTGAAAGATTATTCGAATTAGAGAGCATTTGATGAGTAGACACCACTGGACCATAACTTTGTATTTCTTTATAGGAATAAATATCAAGCTCCAGGACTCTTCTTATTTTATTGAATAATATCTGCCGTAAGCAATATAAGCTAATTTTTTCAAAATTTCAAGACACAAATCACTTTCTTAGTTTTTTTCTTCTAATTTTTTGTTCCCTGGTAGCCTAGTATTACTTGATGTCCATATTAAGGCAGTTTTTTTCATTGACCTTTTCCTAAGGCCGCTAAGTCTAATGATAAATATCTTCATTGATCAGAGGAAACCTAAACATCATAGTGACTGTTATTGCCTCAAGGTTGGGAGATATTGAAAAACACAGTTAAACACAGGAAAAAACAAAAGTTAAGTACCAGAAAGGACAAGGCCACTGTTTAAATAGATAGCATTTTCTTTTCCTTTAAAAGTCTTGAAAAAAGATCAGATAACCATAGTCTTCTAGCTCAACCATCGTTTGATACAGCTTTAGTACATAATCAACATGTGAGTGAAGATTAGGGAAATAGAAAAATATACATGAATATAAAAATAGTAAGCACTGTAAATTAATAAGATACATGGATGCTTTGGGGGTCTTTTTTAATATTTTTTTCTTCTCTGTACAGCGACACCTAGTTTGGGAAGTAAGATTGCAGCTGGCTTAACCACTGGAGGAGTGGCAGTCTTCATCGGGCAGCCCACAGAGGTCGTGAAAGTCCGACTCCAGGCACAGAGCCATCTACATGGCCTCAAACCTCGCTACACTGGGACTTACAATGCTTATAGAATTATAGCAACAACAGAAAGCTTGAAAAGTCTTTGGAAAGGTAACTACCAGGTAGATTTTATAATCACTAAAACACGCATAACCAGTGACTACCTTTTCATAAACTAGAGTTACTAAACATGGTCTTTTATTGTTTTTCTCCAGGGACTACTCCCAATCTATTGAGAAACATCATCATTAATTGCACAGAGCTAGTAACATACGACCTGATGAAGGGCGCCCTTGTGAGAAACAAGATACTCGCAGGTACCTTCCTACTGTCTCGACCTACCGTGTCTACGGCTCTACTATTTCATCCTGGGGCTCCCCTTCATTTCAAATAGTCTTCTCTTTTTAAAAACAGTAAATAATTTTGAACACTAAGTAAAACTTTTTGAGAAGCAGAAAAATTCTCATAACTCAAATATAAGAATTGTACTGCAACAAATGTTTTTGTTGTAGTTTTGCCGCAACAGAAAAATGCAACTTCATTTTTATATCAACATTATCCTCACTTAATACTAAAATATGAACTGTTGTTAGAAATATAGGCTTAGTAGAATTCAGGCAGTGAGACTATCCTGTACTGTATCCAAAAGAGCTAGTTATCTAAGGAGCTCATCAATGATTTCACCTGCCCGAGAATACCCTCCTAAAGATATTCTAACAAGAGTTTCTAGACACATTGAAATTCTCCTTTGATAGTGACTTTTACACAACTAAAAAGTATTAGGTGCCCATAAGTCAGGCACTATGCCAGGCCCCAGTGTACAGGGAAAAGTCTGTTGCTTTCCTAACATGTTTATAATCTGTCATGCCATGTACTAGTGACCATCTTCTAGTGCAAATATAACCTTACTTACTATATTTATTTCTAGGACATCCATCTTGACCTTATGTTGTCAAGGATCTGAATGGTAACTACAAACAAGCCACTCAAAAGTCTGTGTTGACCTGTTTCATTGATCTGTTTTAGATGATGTTCCCTGCCACTTACTGTCGGCTCTTATTGCTGGGTTTTGCACAACGCTTCTGTCCTCTCCAGTTGATGTGGTGAAAACCAGATTTATTAACTCTCCACCGGGACAGTACCTAAGTGTTCCCAGCTGTGCAATGACAATGCTCAACAAGGAAGGACCGACGGCTTTTTTCAAAGGGTAGGGAATGATCTTATCTGTAACGGTGTGTGCAGAATACCCTTCACTTTGAGACCCTGTTCCATCTAAACGATTGTCTCGGAGCTTACGAGCCTCGGTGTATATGCAGTGGACTTAGTGTCAACTTTTCCTTGCCATGGATTTTTCCAATTCATCAACTCCACTGAGCCAGAAAACAGAAAGCTGTAATAGGAAAAGTTTTCCAGCTTTGACCAGAAGCATATTCCAAATCAGTACCTTGCCGCTGGCTCTGGTCTACTGGAAACATAAGCCATATTCTCATCACTATGCTCTAGTCCGGGAAGGAAGTCTATAAACAGTGGAAAAGCATAAGAGAGGCCTATGAGTAAACAGAATTTGACTCTCATTATTTTAACATGGTAGACTCCAATTTTCAAATTCTATTAAAGCGAAGGTAGAGAAAAGTCACTGTCATTGACCTAGAAATGTAAAAATTAGCTGGGTATCCCAGCACAACCTGCAATCCCAGCATGCTCAGAAGCTGCTGCAGGAGGACTGAAAATTGGAGCCCAGCCTAGGTGACTTACTGAATCCGTGACCTTGCATCAAAATTTTAGAAAATAGTGCTGGATACGGTGGCATATGCCTGTAAACCCAGCCTTCAGGAGACTAAGGCAGGAAGATAGCTGTGAGTTCAAGGCCAGCCTGAACTACATAGCTGGACCCTGCCTTAATTAACTAATTAGTTAAAATTTTAAAAAATTAAAAGAGCTGGGGATATAACTCAGCGTGAATGGCCTGACTTCAATTCTGGGTACCACACACAAAAAAGTGAAAATTATGTGCTTTGGGGAATTATTAGACTTACCTAGAAACTAATATTGGGCAGTAGATTACATTTTTCAGAATGTAACATTATATTATATTGGAAGCTATCTCCCTAAGAAAATATAGTATGATCTAACTTAGGAGTATGTCTAACAAAGACTACATTAGTGGTAAAATAACTAACACTACACCTCAAACTTTATAAAATAAGTTCCATATCCATTATTCAAAATTATCTGCACTTATGATGCATTAATACAAGTAATATACATTGTAAAGTTAACTTAAAATGGTTATACTAGTTATCAATCATTAACCACTTAACAACAATTTTATTCTTTTCAAAATGTAAAAGCTTCCTAGGAAAGGAATACTACAGTGTGGATTAACAGCTGAAAACATCCCATGGCTAAGCAAAACATGCCATACACAAAAAGACAGAGACCATCAGATTCCATTTAAATGAGGTACCGAGCAGAGTTTGATGCATAGGGACAGAAACTAGAATAGCAGTTACGGAGGCTGGAGAGGGGTGGACATGGGACGTTCGTACCTAATGGGTATAGAGAATTTTTAATGCCTATTAGTGCATGCTTGCTGTACATAACAATTACATTTATCATGAGGATCTTGTTCGTGTACATAACACATCTTAATTCTTTTTTACTTGCCCTTCCTTCCCTTTCCTCCCTCTCTCTCCAACTCTAATTCCCTTTCCCATTTGTCAAGGATCTCGGTACTTCATATTTCCGTATCTTTTATTTTACTCTTCAAAGTACTTATACTTTGGGTTTCTCATATAAGAGAAATCACTTGGTATTTGTGCTTGTGGGTCTAATTCATTTCACTTAACATACGGTCTCCAGTGCATCTGTCTCCCTCAAAATGGCTCAAATTTATCCTTCTTTATGGCTCAGTAGAACCCTATTGTATATACATGCCACATTTTCTTTATTATTCATCTGCTGATGGACATATATGAAGTACAGAGTTTGAGGTGACACAAGGGTGTGGAACCGTATGAATGTGTCAGTTGCACACAGTTATACACTTAATGCATGTATTGTTAAATGGATAAAATGGTACATTCACAATAAAGACTCTATGCAGCTGAGAAGTATATCAAGAGACCTGGGGTGAAAAAAAAAGTCCTGTGGGAGATGTTTTCTGTAGACTAGATTTCTTTTAAGAATAGGTGCAAAGCAAATATGACTGTTGACAGCCTTGTCTTTGGGAATATTTCACTGCTGCAAACAGGCATTCAAAAATCGATTGGTTTACACAGGTAACAGAATTCTTGAAAATAACCCCCCAAAACTATGAACAAGCAAACAAGCAAAATCTCCTTAAACCTGGATGGCCTCTTTAAGAACAAGAGTTGCTGAGATGGAGACCACCCTGACGTCCTGACTCTGGACAGTGGTCCCCTCACTCATTCCTTCTCCACTTTCTTCTCTGGCTTTCTCCTTTAATAGCTTCCTTCCTCCTGTTTACCAAGCAACAAAAAATGAAAAAGAAAGATCTATTGCATACTATGCTTTGGTTGGATGGCAGTGAAATATTTATGGATTTACATAGGTGCAACTGTTGTGGTTTTGTTGTTTTGAAGCAGTACAGAACACCTAGAGGAAACTAGTTTTGGCAGAAGACAGATGAAGAATAGACGCTCCTAAGCCTCTTCATTACAGAGCAGTAGCAAAACAAGAAATATAAACTACCTGTACTTTAATAGCTTTAAAACTTTCAAACTAACTGATTGAACGGTGATACACATTTTTCCAGATTTGTACCTTCCTTCCTGCGACTCGCCTCCTGGAACGTTATCATGTTTGTGTGCTTTGAGCAGCTGAAGCGTGAGCTGATGAAGTCAAGGCAGCCTGTGGACTATGCCACATAATCAGCTTCCAGGAGAGGATACAGCATACATGGGGCAATCTTCTCTGATGGAACTTTAATAAAAACAAAACAAAAGCATTCTTTTTACTTCACGTCATCCTAAAAATATAAATTCTGATAAGGTAGAAAGTTGGGAACTTTCTTTTTTTAAAAAAAGAAGGAAAACAAGTATTATTTTGCAATATTTTATTCTCAGGGCCATAAGGAGAGAAAAGCATAACATTCAGTGTACCCCATGGCAAACGTAATGCCTATAGTAACTGCATTTGATTGATCACTTTATGTATGGAATTGCATGAGTGAATATGAAGAACTTCAACATGCTAGCAAAGGAAAACTGAGTAAAGTGCATTTTACATTTATAAATACTTTCAAATTAATTTATCAAAGAAAATCTCAGTTTCCTTTTATTTATTAACCACAGCTGTCAGTTAATGTATTCAATAAAGCACTGCTAATACCTTTCAAATTTGTTTTTGGGATCTACACCTGGATGTAAGAGTTGGGTTACTCTGAACACGAAACCATCCAGTAGCAAGCAGAGGTCTTTAGAACTAATAGGCATAGACTGATTCTGACTGTTACTAGCACAGACTGGATTTTTAGAGGCCACAATTTGTGGCATCTCTAAGAACATCCAATCCGAGGGACTCTGTCCATTGGGGCATTGTTAGTGTTAGAGGCCTGGTGTCTGTCCTAAAATCACAACTTCAGTGCTAGAAGACCCCTTCAGGACGAAGAAAAAGAGTCTGAGATTGCTGCTAAAATGAAAATGAATTTACATGGCATCTTTCAGGCAAGGCTGAATTGATCATTAGCATTAGTGAGCATTTTCACAATTTTAAACTCAACGCTGAAGAGATCAGTAATGAGCGTACCAGAGATGAAAAGAAGTGTTGTACTCCTTTTTTTTAAATACAAAGCCCAGCCTTGTTTTAAGACAAAACAAGGACAGGGAGCAGAAGGAAGAGGAAACCTGTGGGAAGTCAAGCCTCATCCTATGCGTTTTCATTGGTGCCATGTAGTGTTTACTGCTATGACTTTTCTGCTTGACTTGATGCTCGTTCTGTGTTGCTGTTACAAAATACTATACTTGAAGCTGGGTACTCTGTAAAGAAAAGAGTTCAGGTGCATGGTGCCAGCTTCTGCTTAGCTCTGGGTGTATCACAGTGAAGGGAGTGCATACCGGAGAGATCATGTGACCTGACAGGAAGCAGGAGGCTGGGGAGGGGCCAGGCTTGTGCTTTTTATAACAATCCATTCTCCAGGAACTGAACTCCTTGAATCTCCAACTCCTTCAGGAGAGGGAAGCCCATGGGACCTAACTCCCTCCCATCAGGCTCCGCCTCTTAAAGGTTCCACTTCTTCCGTACTGCATACTGGGGACCCATCATAGCACTCTTCCATGAGTTACCTGTACAACGTTTTGCGTTACGTGGTTCCATTGTCCATTATATTCTCCCTACTTTAGTAAGTGCTGGCATGAGGTCATATTGTCATGTCAGCTTCTCTCTTTTTTCATGGTCTACTGGCCAAAAAAGCCAGCCTTTTCCATGGGCATCTAGTACACTAGAAGTGCAGGGGAAGGCAGGGCTGGTGGCGCACACCTGTAAACCCACCTCTTGGGAGGCTGAGGTAGGAGGATCACAAGTTTGAGACACACTTGCATTACGTGGAGAGTAAGGCAAGTCTGAACTAAACAGTAAGACTCTGTCTCAAAAAAAAAAAAGAAGAGCAGGGAAAATAACACAGCCTTGGACGCGGCAATAACCAATAGCTGCTTGAAAGGGTTTACAAAGAGCTCAGTCCTCTCAAGCATCAGGGGAAATACCACTGTGAAGGATCTATACATACCATGACATGGTCACCAGATAAGAGTCCAAGGACGTCTCCTGAAGAGGCTACGACCTCAACTCACTCCACCCATAGCATAGACTGTGGGTTCACTGACTTACAGGCAGCAAGAAATCATGGGCTATGTCAGCGAGAGGCATTATAATGGCTCATTAGGAAGGAAGAAAGAAGCACACACTGAGAATAGACTGTGGGCCCCCAGGAGGGAGCCACACTATGGTCTGGGGTTGGGGTTTCTGTGGTCTTTGGGGTGTCCTCAAGATGTGATCTAAGATATGTTTTCCTACTGGGTGCTTCACTGGGTGGACGAGGTCAGAGTGCAACCCTTTACGTGTTCGAGTGTTAAGATGTGCTGCCCATCGTAGCACCATGTGGGAGGAAGCACAATCTACAGGTGAAAAGAAAGGGCCCAGAGCCCAATTTTCAGGCTTAGTATGTCTTCTAGGTGCTTAGGAGTTTTTTGCAAAGTGAGTTTCCTGGAAAGGAAAAAGGCATTACAAACTTGGGTAGCTTTTGTGTCCCAAAAGTCAAGTCTATCTGCCCCTTTCTTTCTTTCTTTTCTTTTCTTTCTTTCCTTTTTTTCTTTCTTTTCCTTCTTTTTCTCTTTTCTTTCTCTTCTTCTTTTCTCTCTCTCTCTCTCTCTCTCACCCCCTTCCTTCCTTCCTTTGAGACAAGATCTCACTACGGAATTCAGGCTGGCCTTTAACTCACTATGTAAACACAGGCTGGCCCTCAAACTTGCAGCAACCCTCCTGCCTCATCCTCCCAAATGCTGGTATTACAGATGTGCAACACCAAGCCCGGTGCTTGAAGTTTTTCTTAAAAGTATAGTTTTTAAGTTATGTTTTTCCTCATCTTTTCCATCTGCTTTTATTCTATCTTACCTCAGTAGTTTGCTTAATAGCAGAATCCTTCATGGCTTGACTTCAGATCCCTCCCTCAGATTTCTTACCAGTGTTATTTGGAGCCACCTCCCAAGTGAACTGCTAATTCTTTGCTAATGGACTGATTCTGAGAGAATCCAAAACTGAGACAGACCACAACCTTAGAGCTGTATAATTCCTTCAAGAATCTAGCACTGGACCCTATGGAACAAAAAATTACTTGGTCTTCAAATTCCACCCTACCTCAGAGCTGAGACTGATGGACAATGAAATCACCATAGCCTAACGAAAATTTTCCCAAGTCTTCTCCTCAGATTAAAGTCAAATATAAAAGTCTGTCTTTCTTCCCTGGGCCTGATAGTGCAGTCCTTTCTTGGCCTTGTCTGCTGTTTTGGAGTATATCAGTAAACTTGGCTATTCTGTATTCCTTGACCACTGGCAAATTCTTTTTACCTCCCACAGCACCAGCTCCTCACGGGTGTACCTTAATGGCAGTTTCTTTGCTGGAATCCTACTCAACTCTGATCATCTTAGTTGGATTCAGGTTTTTTAAAAATGCCATTTTCTGACTTTTCACTGATTTAGATTAATCTTAGGTTAGTCTTTGTGGTGGATTGACAACTGGTGGTCCATTTGTAACACCCAGCTGAACTGAACCAGCATGGTGCTGAGTGTGGGAGGCCCACGTGAGGATTGTTGCCAGCAGCATAAGAGGCAGAACTGGAGAGGAGGAAGTAGAGAGGCTGTTGGGAGCTCGTAGATGCTGTTTGGGAAGCTGTTAGGGAGTTTCTGGTTTTCTTGGGCTATTCTGCTGGAGGGCCTTGTTATGCTGCATTTCCTCATGAACTTGGCTGTTCTCATTGGAGGAGGAGCTTGGGACCTTATTGTCACTGAGAATGGCTACGGTTCGCTTTGGGGCATCTCCAGTCCTCACTTTCTGGCCCCAGAGGGGAAGATGGTGCACTGCTCAGTGTCCTGAGCAAGCTTGTTGCACTGGCTTTCCTCATAGGAACTTGGCTGTTCTCACCATCAGAGAAGCTCAGGAACTCACTGTTGCTGAGGATGGCTGTGGTACTTTTCAGGGGAGCTCTGGTTCTTACTTAAGCATCACTTCCTGGCTCCAGTGCAGATTCCTCAGTCCACTGGCATGGATCCTTCATCCCTCTGGCACAGACTTTCTACCTCCCACCACTCATTTCTGGCCCTTCCCCAGTGCAAATCTGTGAAACAGGCCTGCATGAGACATTGTCATGGACTCTAGGCCTCCTGTTGGACTCACAGGAGGCATTGTTAAGGGCTCTTAGGTCTTCAGCTAGACTCATGCAGGACATTACTGTCAGATCCAGGCCCTCAGCTGGATTCTCTGGTCTTTAATACATGGATGGATTTCATCCACTCTCGTTTTGTATATGATTCTTTGGGTGACTATTATAATCTTATAAAATGTGTCCTGTATTATATTGTTCCCCTTGCAAAAACCCAAATTATAACAGTCTTCTTTGTATCACTTAGCAGCTGTTGGATCTATTTGCCATGATCTCGTTTTAAGCATATTATCAACTGCATTACCTGTATCGTCTAGCTCCGCCACTGTCCTCACACTAGTCACGTCTGCTGCGCATACATTTGATAGAATTTTTCTCTCCTGAATGTTTGATTCCTTTTCATGGACTCCTCTTTGCTAAACTGCCCATTCATGTTTTGTATCGTTTTGTTTAACTGAGTTTTTTACTTGTATCTTAAGCTTGCTGATCATTGTTAAGTCCATGATCTGTTAGTTCTATTGTCTTTGAGCTCAATGAACGCCTTATGGATCTGTTTTGTCTCATCACTACGTACAATCCAGTCATTTGGTTTTTTAATTTCCTCCCCATCCATGACCTATGGACCATCTTTGGAGTTAGGAACTTTGGGAGGAATTTTGTCACCTTTTGCTTTTCCTTTTGGGCTAAGTATTCAGGGTTGATTGAGTGGACTTTGTTGCCAGTATGAAGACACATTTAGGTAGCATCCACTTTCCAGGTATGTTACCTTGGCTTTGTCGCACAGCTCTTCCAACTACTCAGTTTACTAGGATCGGACTTGGTCACTTGTGTATGTGGAGGCCAGTCCCCCTCCCTGGGAGCTCGGGTTAGAGGTTCCTTCTTTTCTCTGCATTGTCCCTTGGTAATATTTGAAAGAAATGTTTGCATTTTATCTGAAGTTTCAAATTTTGGTTAAAATTATTCCTATACTCAGTATTTGTAGGATTGTAGTGATGTCATTCTTGATATTATTTGCTTTTGTTTTGTTCTTAATCTTACCTAAGTTTATTAGTTTTTTTCACACAACAGTTTGTTGTTCTACACTTTTTTTCTATTCTATGCACTTAAGCTCTTTAGTAGTTCCTTCTGTAATTCCAGTACATTTATTCTATTCTCCAACAAATCCCTTGAGATGTTTAATTTTCATCCTTTGTATCTTCCATATGCATTTAATCAGCACTAATGCTGTAATTAATACTAATTTTAATAAGTCCTGCTTTAGCTTTATTCAATCTGTTCTATACATATTATTTTTATTTCAAAATAAGATACACACACATACTGGAATGCTATACAGTTGTAAAAAACAGAAAAAGCTTTTTATATGAAAATAAATCCAAGCTACATGTAAAGTTAGTGAAATGCAAATGATCCCTGCCTATGTATGGATGGGGCAGCACAAGATGGAGGTGGGGGCTTCTCAGAAAAGAAGCAAATTTCCAGTCTCTTATTCAATTACATCTTAGATAATTAGCATGAGTTAAAAATTCACCAAAATAAAGGAACAACTGCTATGCATTCTGATTTCTCTAAATGATAGAATAAATAAGAAAACACTTTCATATTGCCATGGTTTGTGTCGGGATGTCCCCCCAAAGCCTCATGCAGTCCTGGCGTGGGCTTCTAGAGTTTATGATTAATTCATGGCCCAATGTTGGGATTATGGGTGTGAATGCTACACCCGCCCTGGGGTGGGCAGCCTGCATACAATATAAGGGAGAGAGTCTTGCTTTCTGCCACTCCTCCCTGCTTTTTGGTTTTGCTGCTTTTGCTGTTTTCCACCACCATGAACTGCTGCCCCTGCCATATGCCACTCAGCCTTGGAGCCAGCAGGATATGGACTGAAACTTCCACAATCTGTGAGCTAAATAAATCTCTCCTTCATTAATTCTGGGTGTCAAGTATTTTGTCTCAGCAATGACAGCAAAGTAACCAAGACACATATGTATGAATGACTTAAGAGATGGGGCAGATAGGAAGGTATCAAAAGCATTAACAGAAAGGCTTACTACTATTTCAACGTGTTTATTTGTTCACTTGGCATCACAAACAAAATGACATCACATTACACACTACTGCTTTTACTTAAGAAGTCAACTTATCCAAAGTAGACAAAAAAATTACTTTCTTTAAGCTGTCAACTGGCAGTTTTTCCTCCAGGGACCACTAGTGCTTAAACTTTTTCCAATGCTTTAACAAAAACACCAAATCATTCTGTAATAGTAATGCAGTACTTGGGTCTTAACCTGCACTACATTTTTAATTTTTCTCATCAAAAGCTAAAGACAAGCAAAACAGAAACATAAGACATTTCTTCCAGGGTACTAATCCATTAAGCTTCATTTAAAGATTGCTAGTGAGATGTTCATAAACATGAAAATGGAAATTAAGCCTCCCAAGGCATGTTTATAGAGAAACAGGGTAGTCCATTTATCCTGAGAAATTCGCTGCTGGTCCCCAGTCATTATTTCAAGAAGGACAGTAAACATTACTGCCTGCAAGCCAGATGTCCTCTTCTCTGTGCCTTGGTGTTTGGTCACATTTTCCGGTCTAGAAATGACCATCCACTTTTATGCACATGTACTGCTTTCCCTTGGAGCCAACTTTGGGTCAAATTTGATTTCACTGAACGTTCTTAAAGGGGTGAACAGCACATCACCAATTACGAGTGAAAAGTACATATATTTTGACATAGAAAAATACATACAAATCCAAGTAGCTCTTAAAAATAGAAAAAATCAGAGGAGCTTTTTAAGAAAAAGATTGTTTTCTAAACTGTAAAGAGTGCCAGTTTAAGACAGATTTTTTTTTTTAACCAACATCACATTTATTTACAAGGGGTTGGTCTAGGTTTATAGATATCCTAATTCTTTAAAGATTGTCTTTCAGAACATGTTTAAACTGTAAATGTTAATAACTGTCTTTTTTAGACTGTACTTGTTACTGGCACAATCTCTTAAACCTGGCACACACAAAAATTCATTTCCACATTGATCTCACTTTTCCTGATGCTAACAATAACATTTTTCCTGCTACTTCAATGCCAAATCATATTTTATCACTACCTTGGCATTTTCCTAAGAAATAGGTAAGTTTCTAAATGTGGATTTTAAGACTACATAAAATTCTAACACACATGTTGAAAAGGAAAGTAGGAAAGCTGAAACAATTATATTGTTCCTTTTTTGTACGTCATTATCACTTATAAATCAAAAAGCTCGTTTTACATTCTAATTTACAGTTGGTGACAGGCTGCCTTTCCAGACCATCAAGTCTTAGAATCTGTTGTTGTTTTTTTGGATCAATTTGTTATAGAACTGTCTGAAATGGTTGATGATTATTTTAAGTAAAAACAGAACATTATTTGTAATGTACAAACAGATATGAATTTAAAAACTATTACTGGACAAACTTTATAATGCCATTTTCTTGAAATATTAGATTTTTTTTTCCTCTCCCTAGAAGGGGAAAAGACTTAACAGGTTATTTTTTTCATGCCTCAAGCATTTTTAAAATTAAGTATATATACTGACAAAAGTTTAAATGAGTTTCAAGACCTCAGTTGTTGAAAGATCAAAATACAAAGAAGCATTTTTAGTACAAAAATTAAACCCTGAATTGCTTACCACAGACTAGTCAACATCTTAATACAGAGAACATCAACAGTTAACATCTGCTCATTAGAATTTTGCTACATATCATAAAGCTCTAGCTGGACAATAAATCATGAGAATATTTTTTTAAAAAGTAAGTAAAGATATTCCCAAGGTTGAAAAGTCTCCTATAAGAAATTATTGAATTCCTATATTACTGCAGAGTTAAATTTCCACTATAATAAAATGAATAGTTTTAAAAATAGTTTTTATCTTATTGAGAAAAAAATAATTTTAACACTGCATATGTGATTTTCCCATCAGGTATTTCATCCTTCTTTTTGACACGTTTGGAGAGGTGTGTGGACATGAGCAAACGACCTGAAAAGTACTAAGTGTTGTTGTACAAGTTACTCCTTAAAAACTTGCTATACACATTAAAAGATGCACAAAATAGCATGTTCTAAATTAAATTATGTCTCTAACAAGTGGGCTTTGAAGGGTGTAAGGAGATGAACTTAGATGTACTAATGAGATGAATTTTCCTGGCCTTAAGCTCTGCTAGCTTTTTGTTTTAGTGACAGGGTCTTGCCATGCAGTTCAGGTGGTCCTTGCACTCACTATGCAGTATAAGCCAGCCTCAAACATGTGGCCATCTTTCTGCCTCAACCTCCTGAGTGCTAGGATTATAGGCATGTATCACCATGCCTGGCTTTAAGCTCTTTTAGTCTTTCTAGGAGTATGAACTTCCAAACACACCAAAAGAAATTGTTCTCATTAGAACTTCGTCCCACGTAATCCTCAACAGTACTTGCTGTCCTCCTGAGATCTAGGAGAATAAAGCTATGTAAAATGCACAGTCATCAGTCTCAAGCTGCTTTATCACCCCACAGACTGGTAACACATGGTCAGTACACCACTATCTAGAAACACCATGCAGTCAAAGCAGAGAGAAGCAAGAGTTAACAAATAAACCAATGGTGCTTAACTGAGATTTTTAAATACTTCTTTTTCTTGTTTCAGAGGCAGTTTTATTTTAATAGAAACTGTCTCTTGAATACAATTAAGATTCTCTTAGCAAATACATCTCTTTTAATAAACCATACAGGTGGAGGCCCTCACACTAAAGCACTAAATAAGGCTTTTTTTTTTCCTACAACTGAAAAAAAGTAAATTTTGAAGAAAATACCTTTAAACTTTAAAGTAACACTAATGTTTAAAGTGTGTTATTTAAAGACAAAAAGCAATACTGTCATTCTCTCATTATCTGTTAGGTTCTGGTTATCTCCAGAAAACAAAAAGGAGGCCATAATTCTTTATCCTGTCTGATACCTGATACTTTTGTTATTACTAATCAAGTGACACCCGGTAAGTGATTGAGATGCAAACAAAGAAAGCCATAAAGAACTACTCTTAGGTTGGAGATGTAGCTGGGGGCGGGGTGGGGGGGGTGGGGGGGGTGGGGGGGGTGTTTGCTTAGCATGCAGGAAACCATGGGTTCAATCCCTAGCACTGCCAACGAAACAAAATGAACACACACACACAAAAGAAACCACCAAAAAACAAGGAACTACTCTTGCTGTTCATGAGCCCAGAGATAAAAAGACAATGCAAATTTGTTTTTAATTTTTTTTGTTTTTTTTTCTGGTACCAGGAATCGAACTCAGGACCTTGCGCTTGCCAGGCAGGCACTTGTGCCGCTGAGCTATGTCCCCAGCTCCAGCAAAGCAAATTTAAACTAGTCACATGCGGACTAAAAAAAAAAAAAAAGAATTTGAAGAGCTTTGAAAAAGATAGCAACTTGATAGCTACAACACATAAAAATGAAAACTGATTTGTACACATTTTAGTCAACCAATTTAATATAAATACCTGACTTACACTTTTACGCTAACGAAATCCCAAGCTGCAGACTGTAGTTCACGTGACTCTACAGAAGGGATCTTTGGGAGGATAAGGGAACTTTGGAGAACAGTGTATAAACAATTGTAAACATACACTGATTGTCCACTAGCTTTCTGAAATAGAATTTCTGAAGTATTTTTGTACGAAATTATATATAAGAGTGTCATTGATCAGATAATTTCTATTACAACATATAAATTCTGTTGTGTGTGCAAAATGTGGTAGAAACAAAAGCTCCTATGGACGACTTATAGTTTTAAAGTAAGTGCTGCATTGCAGTCCGTTAAGAGTCCTTTAATCTTTTCGTGAAACTTCTCTCTATACAGGTTGAAATACATGATGCTTTCTGGTTCCTCTTCAAACCAGAACTTGTCAAATTCATAGACGAGATAACCTGTAGTTACAGAGAAACAGAACAGACAGTCCTCAATAGTAAAGCCAAGTCAAAGGCATCCCGTTTTTAGAAAGTCTATAACCTTGTAAATTCCCTATTAGGACACAGTAAACAAAAATAATCTTAAAACTATTAGAGATCTGCAGACCTTTATAAGAAATATTTAGTATGATCAAAATAAATAGTAATTTCAATAAAGTATTTAGTCTACATTTCTAAGTGTCTCAAAATTCAACAAAACCCCTTAAAAGTGAGACACAGAACTTTCCAAAGAGACCTGGAGAAGGAAGCCTGGAGCACAAAAGTGAAAATATGTGAAAATGTTGGACACGGATAAAGAGCAGGAGTGCTGTTTCCTTTTACCATTTAATTTCTAAATCTAAAGCTTATCTTCATTCTTCAGTGGACTCTCAGTACTGTCTCTTTTTCAACGAAAACATGAACTGTGAACAGGCTTCACATTTTTCAGTCTCTTCATACATGACCCAATGAACCCTCAAAATGCTGAAAATGTCATAAAACCAAATATATACGAACAAACACATATATGAATTTAAATGTAAATTAATATTCAAGCAAATGTATGTGTTAGGCTGCTGTTTTTACACACATCTAGGGTGAGCACAACGTGCTCATTTTCTCCGGTAACTACGCAGCGTCAGGACCGTGCTTCTTTCCCATTCTACCCCTGGGGAGACAGGCTCAGAGAGGGAAATGATGCGGCCAAGTCTCGGCGCTGGTAAGCCGTGCACGCTGTAAACCGGACTTCGCTTTCCATAAGAACCTCATTGCCCCTTCCAAAAGGTTTTCCAATCTTCTGATTGATTTTAAATAATATATTCTGGTTTCATTTCATTAAAACTTGTTTTATATGCAAATGACAATAGCACGGATAGAAAGTACACATAAATATACAAACGGAGTCTGTATATCCTCATCTCCACCCCCAATGCTTTGATAGAAATGTACATAAAAGAATTTAGAGATTAACATTCTCAGTAGTAGGAAAAATCAAATCATCCAAAGCTTATGATATATCCCATTTCTTTTGTTATTATTTCTGCCCTTTAGATTTAGCTCTTTCCTCCTATGTTCTACAAACTGCCTTTTTATTAATGTTAGTAATGTGGCCCCTTCAAATGACTTCACAGGCAGAAACAAACTGCTCAAGTCCCAGAAACTTTCTGCTTCACAGCAATGTTGGTGGTATCTAAGAAAGACTGACTCCAAGAACCACAACTCTAATAGCTACATTGATTTAATAAAACATCAGGAAACCACAGGAAAAATGGTATCAAAAGTCTAGGAAGCTGGCAGGGCCACCTCAACTCCTAAGCTCTGTAGAAAATGATGGAAAGGAGCTATTTCCATACAGCACATAGATTGTTCTTTTGAATTCAAGATGTTTTTAATAAACTCAACAGAAATTACTATATAAAATTTCTAAACTTAGAATTCCTGCATGGTTTGACTGTAGGGGTTAGTGGTAAACCATCATGCGGGTCTTACAGAGGTAATAGAAATGTTCTAATACTGGATTATGATGGTGGCTGTCCAACTTAGTAAGTTTATAAAATTCACTGAAATACTTCCAATGGGTAAAACTGTTCCTTAATAAACTTATTATTGAGGCATAACTTTTTGGTTATAGAAACTGGAAGTGTTACTTTTTTTTGAAGCCCACCAACCCACAAGTCCTTTGGTCCTCAAACTCTAGAACAGCAACATGCTAGGGCAGCAGTATCTGGAAGGTGGAGGTCCTGCAACCCTGAACCCTTGCTGGACCAGCGGACTGCAGCTTCCCAGGTGATGGGTACCTGCTCAAATTCACCTACCAAACAAGGTGACAGTGGAACTAAGAGGCTATGTTACTACTACTGTCCCAAACCTTACACAAAACACCATCACCAAAAAAGCAGGAGGATTAAAAAGACCGTTCAAGACAGATCACAAGGAAACACATATGAAAGCTAATCTCTTTATAGTTTTTTGTTCTAGGAAAAAACCAATGACTTTGGAGCCAATTTACTTAAAGTAAATGGACTCATTACTCCAAACCAAAAATATATATATATATATACTCAAAACACCGTTTCAAATTACTATTCTAGTTAGAAGAGGCTCCTTTTGAGAAGAAAAGCAGAACCTTAAGATAGGAAATTTCCACTGATAAATGGTATGGAATTATGTTTTGAAACTTCTGCTTAAAAGCAGAGCTTCTGTGTGTATGTTAAAGGTCTCAGGATGAGCCACAGCTCTTACAGGGACCTGAACTGACAGAAACAAGGTCCCTCAAAGGGCTCCACTGTTCCATCCTGGGTAGGGCCTGATGCCCTTCCCAGACAGAACCCCATGGCGATGCTGGTGTCAAGGGCACTGGAGAACAGCAGTACCCAGAGACCCTCAAGTGACCAGTCTTCAAGGACTTGCACGGCTTCCCTATCTACTACCCTCATGTATTTAATTCGGGAAATTGCTTGACGGAGGTTTTGAATTATTTTAAAATCTGTCTTGTGTTTAAGAGCACATCAATCAGGATATACTGCGTTAATGTGAGATGCAAGTTGACAGAGCACAGCAGTTCAAGCACCATGCTAAAGAGGGATGAGACATTCCGGACAGGAAATTAAACAAGTCAGGCGGTGCTCAGTTTCACAGCAGTGAGCTGGAAGAAAAGAACTGGAGAGCTGTGGGGAGGAAGATGCAGATTCGGATGAAAAACTAATAAAATGTCTGGGCCTCCCAGAGAGAAGATTGGCAAAGTCTAAGCCAAGGCAAACTGAGGGCAAGGGTTCTTTTCAGATCCCAGTACAAACATCCACCTCACAGTCTGTATTTCCGGATAGAAGTGTTAGGGTTATTTGGACCTAGCTTCGTTATTTCCGTCTAGGAGGAGGGGAGGCATGCAGGCAATCTCCAGGTCAGTCAGGAAGGGCCGGGAGGGCTGCACACAACACGATACTGCCTGTCACCTGGTGGAAGAGGTGCCCAGGCCTGTGAGGGATCTTTATTCACGTACAGTCATCAGGCTGGTCCTCCAGAACCTGGAAACCATCTGAAGACACTGTACACTGGCTTCTACCTTGTGGCCCCATTCCCACAGAATCCCTTATCAAATCAGGAAAAAGGTCTTGGCACACAGTGCTGGCGCTGGAAAGAGCAGCTGAGCTACGGCTTTCTATCTGAGCCTTGATAGTGTGCAGATGGCATTTCAGGCCGGGACTGGATGAGATCACTCGAGGAGACAGTAAGAGCTACAGAGAGAAACAGGCTGAGGGCTGGGCACTGCCATGCTCCCACACTAACATGGCCACGCATGTCTGGCAAATGCAGAAAAGCCAGAAGATGGACAGTGTTTCAAGGAGAGAGGTGTGGTCACAATGTCTACTCCTGCTCAAAGAACAAGTAACACGGCAATTGTGCGCGGCATGAAGAAGTATTGAGAAAATGAGTTTCAGTGGAGTGAGGAAACTAAATTGAAGCTAGATGAAAACTGGAGGTGAAAGAAGGAACAAAGCACTTATTTTGAAGGTTTTAATATGAAATGGAACAGAGCAACAGAGTGCTGCCTGGAGACGCACACTGCACTTCAGATTTGAATTCTCTGCTTCTGAGCAACAGCTTCAGGGACTGGGTCTATTCAATGAAGTACTCAAGGTTCAAATAGCAGCAGAGTGAAAGTTCACGAGAGGTGGTAATGGCCAGTGTTCAAGGAGTAGTTATATAGTACTCCTACCTACCACAAGAAAAACTTCACTTGAAATGACAGTGGTCAAAAGTTCCTTTAATTGACCTTACAAGAAGAAAAAAATAATCTGTACATGGTCTATCCTATTCAGTAACCAGCATCAAAGATGAAAAATTCATTGTGTAGTTGATTGGGGAATGAATTTCTACAAAAGTAAATGAATTTGAAACTTGCATACATGTGAAAAACTGCCTTGCTAAACTTTCTTTTAATCGGCAAATATAAAATCTGAAGTACAATACACTCCTAGAGAGCCATCTTCCATTATTCCTTGGCTTTTAATGATCTTAGATAGGGGCTGGGGATATAGTTCAGCGGGACAAGTGCCTGCCTAGCAAGCACAAATCCTGAGTTTGATTCCCAGTACAAAAAAAAAAAAGTCCTAGATAATAAAAATGGGAAACACAAGCTTTCCACTTGACATAATAAATCAAAATAGTTATTATACCTTCTCCTAATGGTTTTCTCAGATCCAGTATTACCTCATTCTAATACTCACAGTAAAACTGGTGGAAGTGGTCCATTGTCGGCATACCAGGAACAAAGTTGTAGAGATGAAACTTCAAAGCTTCGCTCTTCAGTAAGCTATAAGCCATCTCTGTAAGATTGATTCCAACTATTGCATAAGAATACCTATGTCAGAAACATTACCAGTTACACCAGCTAGCCAGATAGCTCATAAAACAAATTTATGTAAGAAATTAATAAGGGGGGAATATTTCATTTCTAATATAATAATATTGCTTTCAGAATACTTTATACACAGTAAGAAAAATAAACCAGAATAGATTTTAAAATATTGTTTTCTGAAGCCCACTGATTTTATGGATAAAATCTAAGAAATAAAAATGAAGTCCTGTTTACATGACTTCTAAAACCAAAAGAGAATTAAGTTCATTAAATTTCATTGATCTCTAAACTATAGCAGATAATCTACTATTTTCTTCTCCATTATTAGGATATTTGCTTTTAAAACCTACAATTATTATTATGTTTTTCTAAACATTAGATAGAATATAAAAACAAATAATGATAAATAAAGCTAATATGATCTCAATTTAATTTTATTTTACAAATTTCAAAGCTGTTTCCCACTTTCCTCTTCCTAATTTCAAGCCACTCCTAATCCTATTTTCAAATCTATTCTCAAAAAACTTTTATAGATGCCATTTATTTTATAACTATACTGTATCTTGTGATAAAAATATACTAAAATACAGTGAAACCTTGGACTGTAACTGGGTTTGCAAGTGTTCTGCAAGATGAGCAAATATTTCCAATAAATTTTAACTTGATAAATGAGCAACAACTTGCAATACAAGTAGTACATCATGCTGAATGTCACACGATCATAACTGGTTCTCTCTCGCTTCTTTGATACACAGTGCTTTGGATTATGAGCAGAATGAATTATTCTCACAAATCAAGGTTTTACTGTATATACAAAACAGTATGATCAGATTTTTCCTTAAAAATAATGCTTCATCCAGTATTCTTTATAAACTTTTTTTTTTTTTTGCGGTACTGGGGATTGAACTCAGGACCCTGAGCTTGCTAGGCAAGCGCTTATTCCACTGAGCTATATCCCCAGCCCCCAGTATTCTTTATAAAGTTCTTATTAAATAATATTTTAAGAAATGATATCCTGAAAGAAATGCCCTGAAATACTCTCAAATACATTTAATCATCTAATTGTATTTAATGTTATCCAGCTTACCCTAATTTTGGGTGATTTGAGCGAGAAAGGATCTGATGAGCTTCCCTGGTGTAATTTTCACTGAAATACCTACAAATATTTAAGGAAAATAATGCAATGAGCATAGGTCATTCAAACTTAGTATCTGAAGGCAACTGCTATCATCAAAATTATAATCCAAGCATTGCTACAAATATTGCAATTTCCACCCCAAATCACTTCAGTGATTCACAAATGTTCCTGACTTAAAATAACCCAAAGGAATTAGGCATATCCAGCATAAGCATAATCTTTGGCAAGATTGTAAAATGTTTTAAAATTACATAAAAAGAGACTTACTCTCTATATAAAAATAATTTTTTACAAAAATTTGCTTATTATTTTTATAAAATAGTCAAAAATGTACCAGTTAGGACACTTTCTTTCACCAAAGCTTATTATCTTTACTACAAACTAAGTTTGTACTGTTTAGTGGCAATTTTAGTGCAATCAAAAGAGTTGATAATGTTGCATTTACCAGAAAAAAATGTTAAAATACCCAATAAACTAAGTTACTATCAGCAAAACAGAAGCATTAGGTACAGGAGGAACTTAGAAAGCTCCCTACTTGCAGGCTCACACATCCTCCTGGCCTACGTTAATGCAATCTCCTTGAGTTGCTAAAGACGAGACCAAACCTGACCAATTTTTGCTTCATTTCATAGTCAATGGTGCACGCGAGCCAACACGCACACAGTGACTGGATGGAGGCTGACATGAACATAAATGGTAAAATAAAACACTGATTCCCACGGTTCCCACTGCAGAGGGCATAATCATTAAAATTTTCTGAAAGTATAGAAATTTCTAATCTTCCTCTTCTAGCTTTCTTCTATGGACTAATAACACACACTTCCATTCTTCAATGGCTCAAAATTTCAACCCATTAAACAAGGGGCTGTTAACGCCGATGCCCATAAGAGAAGGATCAATTAAGACTGAAGGTGGCCTTTCCAAGTTCCTTTAAGTATGTGCAGCTTTTCTGTGGGCACATTCTCTGAAGAGAGAATACACAAAGCTTTCTTCTGGTCCTCAGAGAGATCTGTAAACCGCAAACGTCTTGCTTAGGGCAATGCTTTCCCAAGGCTCCAATTCTGCTGGATCCCTGGACTGTTTTTATTTCATTTTTGTATACAATACTCTTCATACAATTCAGTGTCCATTAGCATTTTAAAAGCGAAACTATTCTTAATCTGTAAAGCAGCACCTTTCAATTTCCTTGCTGAACGGACCCTCTGCACCGCAGGCCGCCCTTCTGCCCCTTTCCCCTTCTCCTTCTCTCCCCACCCCCACCCCCCCACTGCTCCTTCCTGCAGACACTTCTGGCCTTTACTTGCAGATCCTGCTGCTTTGCTGTTTCAGTTGCCTCCTTATTGACTTTCTCAGTCTCCCCTGAGTTCATTTTCTGCACAATGTCCTTTCTTCTCCACCCACCCCCTTTTCAGTTGTCTTAGCTTTGTTGTTTATCAAACCATCAATGTACTTCAAAGCCAGAAAATATTTTAACAGACTACATGACAAAGGCCAAGAAATTTTAAAATAATAAATGACATAATTTTAATAGCTTGCTTATTCCTCAACTTCTAGAGTATAAAGGGCAATAAACCAAATCACAGAGGAATCACTTTTAAGTCATTTTAGTACACTTTTGACAATCAAGTAATTACTAGCATATGGTAATTCTTCAAATCAGCCAATATTAGCTCTATGTGGAGTGAAAAAATCTGGAAGTCATTTAAAGGTCTACCAGAATCCCTGACCTCAGCCTAGTGTCAAATTCTATTAAATTATTTAAACTTTATACTAAATTCTCTTCTGATGGATGCTAAGATATCATTTTTATAATTAAAAAATTAACATTACTGTGTTATCTCTAAGAATTAGTTATTTGGAACATAAATGCTATAAAGTTTAAGTATTTGAAATTACACATTTTTGAAATTGAAAAAACTGTACACAATGAAATCCTAGTATAAAGTCCTCTTTCCCCAAAATAACCTCATTGATATTGACCCAGATATTGTTTCTCAATGTTAATCTAATTTAGCTCAATTTCAGAATTAATTTTGTCACAATAAGAATCAGCAGGTGGCCTCCCATGTTAGACGTCTGACAGTCTTTAAATCATAATTCATGGACAGACCCAAACCCTGGAATCTGCAATTCCTAACAGGAGGAAATTCATCTTTCAGTTCCTCTCTAGAATAATCTTGGCTACCACACAGGACTTGAGTTGCATGTTCTGGGGTTTGATTGGTGTATACAATGATAAACAATAAAGAAAACAGCGAGAGCAAGTCCATATTGGCTCTGAAAAGTCAGGGATGTATATCAATTGCCACAAGTAATGAAAAACACACGTGAAGAGATTTTTTTATCATTTTATCTAGTTATTTGTCCCTGAACAGAATCAGAGCCCAGCAGGAAAAAGCAAGAAGACATTTTTAGTAAGAAAAGAGTGTGCACAACATGGGAAGACATACCAGTCAGGGATCCAGGAAGAGACCAGGAGAACCGGGAAATACAGAAACCCCTGGCCTTCCTCAGTGTTGCTGCACAGCAGCATCACCTCAAGCATGGCATTAAAATTCACAACCAGATCAATTCTTATTAGAACATAACCAGATTGGAAGTTACATGTAATTTCTTTAGAGACAAAAAGAAAGCTTAGTTTTACTTACACAAGATTAATTAATCCAAGTATGCCCATGCCTCTGAAGTCCGTTTTGGGGTCATCACCCTGGAAACCAATGTCAGCCCACTGCTTGGAGATTCTAGCTGTTAGCTTTACCGTGGGCATCAGGAGAGTCCAAAGCTGCACGAACATGCTCCCATATTACAAATTATAGTGATGTTCTGAATTTACCAAGACATTTCCTTTCTCATAGTTTATATAACTAGTAATTAAATGCTTTTGATTAAAAAATTATTGT
Organism: Dinomys branickii; assembly: GCA_004027595.1. Classification (NCBI taxonomy): domain Eukaryota; kingdom Metazoa; phylum Chordata; class Mammalia; order Rodentia; family Dinomyidae; genus Dinomys; species Dinomys branickii. The sequence continues at coordinate 35,215 of PVLD010006134.1, read as the reverse complement.
AGACATATCATAAACGGTTCAACAGAGACTGCTTTTAGAAAACTTTTTAATTATCCTAAAAAATGCAGTGTACTTATTCACTAAAATGATTTATAAAGAATAGAGTTTGAAAAGATAGCAAATACTATAAAGGAACCTAAGACAATGAGATTTTATTCACTATTTAATATATGCATATCAGAATTGGTTAACTGCCTAAGAAAAACATAGTATTAGGGCAACTGGCCTTGTGTATTTCAATTGGCTATATTATAATGTTAGATGATTAACCCTTAATCTGAAGAATGGAAATAGGTCCGAGGGAGGGGATCATCAAACTCATAATACCCCAACCTATGTTATAACTAGTTTATAAATTTTCAGTTTTAGGGGCCAGGCATATAGCTTAGCAGCACAAGTGCCTGCCTGGCAAGTGCAAGGTCCTGAGTTTGATTCCCAGTACCAAAAAAAATTCAGTTTTAGAAGAAAAAAATATGACTTGGGTTTCAAATAAATATCTTTAAGAAAAAGAATTTAATGAGTTATCAGATACTAAATACCAACAAAACTAATCAAAGAAAAAGACTTACAGAAACTGATCAAACAATAAGCTTGTGAAAAGTGACAAAACAGAAACAGTTCCACCCTCCCCCTCCCATTTCACTACCATTTCCAACACTGTTGAGTAAAGGACTCCTAATTAAAGTATCCTGTTACCTAAAATAAAATGTAAAAACTGATGACCTTCCTTTAAAAACTGACTCTGAAGCCAAATCTAATCATTAGACTGGGTTTTATCTTGTCCCTACTTTTACAGACGACACGTGTAATTTGTTCACGTTCCCATCTCGTGCACTCTGCAAGGGGTATGACTATGGCAATAGGTGTGCAATGTGAAAGCTGCACTCAGAATTTCCTATGCATAAGCATCAAATTTCTGGCCTCCAGCCCTGGAGATGCAGAGTTCATGAGGATAAGGTAGTACTCTGGAATCTATGTACTAGTTAACACTGGTTAAGGCTACTGAAGGTGGTCCTAGGGCTGTGGTCCTTAAAGCAACATGGATTCCACAGCTTTTTAGCCAGGAAGATGGCTGAGCTATGCATGTGGGGTAAGTCACCACTAAGACCTGGCTCTCGGCCTCCAGGTCCAAATTTCATAAGGAATCATCACGATAAAATGTCAGCACTTGTGCCTCAGTCCTTTTAAATGGGAAGGTATTATATAGAAAGGGTCTGAAATGAGAAAAATAACTATGAAGACAGACAATAGCACTTAGCCCTCAGTGAGGGTCAGACACTTTTTAAACACTTCACACACGAAAGGACAATGCACACAACAGCCCTCTGAGGTACCTACTTTCACTGTATTCATTTTACAAAACCAAGCTGTATTTTAATTTTACAATTACGTGAAGTGTGTATTTCATTCTTTTCCTGAAAAAAAAAAAAAAAAACAACCCTTGTATTTAAACTTGTGTCTGTTACTTAGTCATTGTTTCTTTCTACAGGACTCTTGGTTCTAATGATGCTTATGTCCATGTATAATATGCGCAATTTTCTTTAATCATTTGAAAATAATAATTAGAACAGGCACACAGGACAGGCAAAAGCCTGCTTTTTTCTAGACCCTACCACATACCAAAGCAGATCACTTCATTTTCTCTCGGCCGTGGACACCTCATCTCTAACACTGATGGTCTATAAAGCTTACTCCAGGTCTAACACACTGTAATTCCGACACTTCATTTATCTGACATATTTATACTTCAATAATGAAAAATAGGAAACTTTTTAAAAAATATATTGTGGCATTGCCTATTAACATTCCATAAACCCCGAAGGATTTACATAATAATAGAAAAGGGATATATATGGTCACAACTTGAGAGTAGCTAAAAGTACTGCCAAACATATAGGAGCAATTTAAATAAAAAGTACTGTGAAAATCTGAGGTTTATGGAGCCATAGATTTTTGGTTAAAAAAACCTTTATTTATGAATTTATAATTTATTTCAGAATTAAACACATTAAAATTTATTTGAATATATTTTATTGGTACTTATGAAATTATAAAAACTGACTAAAAATTTTTTCATATCAATAAAATCTAACAATAAAATTCTCTAGGGGCAAACAACTGGATAGCTAAATAAACCTCTAGATTTGATACATAGATCTTACTTAGCGCAAGCCTGTTCATTTTTCCAGTGTCCAATAATTCCAAATACAGAATATAAAAATTTACCTTTAGAAGTAGCTTTTCGTGTTGTTCATTATCAGAATCGTATGGCCTTTTCCTTACATCTTCTACATCCAAATAGAGTTGCTTATAACCAGTTATTTGTAACAAGCATGTCTTCATGCAGATTTTAAAACTGAAAATAAAATTATTTTTAAAATCATACTTTTGTATCACAATAAAGTAATGTCTTCCATAACTCCATAATTCATATCTATTTAGAAAGCATTTCCTAAAAACAAAAAAAACCCAAGCATTTCCTGACTTTCAGTTTAACACAACAAGAACCAAAGGTCTCCTTAAACACTTAACATGTACAAAGAATTATGTAGGAATATGATGAAACAGGCCCCAGGAAGAACGCATAGGAACAGCAGACTTTGCGGTCACAGGATGACCCTCCTCTTGCCGTATTTCCTGTGGGCAATGCCATACATCCACAAATCTATTTCCAGATATGACCAACAGACCTAATTCTCTAAGCATAATAGCTCCGTGACAGGTTATGTGCATTTTCCTAACTATAACAGCTTATCTTCCCTGAAGAAACAAGGAAGTGAGTTTCTAGATTAATGACATCACTAACCATTAGTTCCCTGAGCCAGAACACAGCGAGCTCTGATCCACCTTTTTTCACCAACAATACATACACCAAAGGTTGGGGATGCAGCTCAGGGGCAGAGTGCCCGCCTAGCATGCACAGATGCCAGGTCTGACTGCCAGTACCACCACACACACACACACACACACACACACACACAATATGCATGTACCAAACGGTCCCCAGTCCCCTATCCTAGCTTTAAAATGTCCCTCTAAGTAGTCCTCACATCACTAACTCCCTTGCTATACTTACGCATTTCTCATTTCTTGCCCAAATGCCTCATTTTCCTGTTTATTCTTCTGCTATCCTCACACAGCCCCAAATCTACCCTCCATTTTTCCTCAATGCATATCTGAAAGTGGGGCCTGTGGGCTTAAAAACCAGAGGCCCACATCCAGCATGCCCCAGTACTCCACGGACCTCCTCTCCAAGGACGAGAGCACACGGGCCGTAGCGCAGCAGAGAGCCCTAAACCAGGGCACAGCAGTGCACCTAACTCAGACTGAAGGAGCCAGGGACGACTTCGTCAGAGGACGACATAACAACTCCACCTCAGAGGGCAAGAAGGCCGCGAGAGCCCGTTATTCCACCTGGCGGAAGTAACAGTAAGCTACGCTAAAGCAGCCCGATGGCACCACGACAACTGCACTAGACTGGAAACCGAGAGATGCAGATTTCAGCCCTGTGGCTTTGCATTCTCCTCTCCAGCCCTCAGGAGCTCGCCTGGTGAAGTGGAAGGGTTCAATCAGATTATCTCTCCAAAATTTTAAAACCATGTCATCTCTACACCTGACAAGCTGGGAACACATAATAATAATAATAATAATAATAATAATAATAATAATAATAATGTGAAAGCAACACACCTGGTGTCCTTCTCAGGGTTAATGTTCTTTTCCTTCATTATATCTTCTACGTATCTGTCCACTTCACTCTCAACTACTTGTGTTGCTTTCTGTAAAATCTATTGACATGAAAGAAAGCTGCATGAGCAAAGTCCCATAGCTGAAAGACAGGTGCATTTCTGGGGGATTTAATAAACTTTGCGAAGAAAATACTGAAGCACAAAAGGATAAAATCATATATATATAAATTTTTAATAAAAGAAAAGCACTCATAGGGATTGGGCTGTTTTTTTCCTTCCACACAGATATTCAGTTATTCCAGTACCATTTATTGCAAACTTCATTGAATTAACACCATTAAAAATTGTATACACTCTTATATATGGTTTATTTCTGCCCTCTCATTTGTTCATGTATTTGCTGAGAAACTTTTTATGTCTGGAAGGTGTAAGTCTTTGAACTTAATTCTTTCAGATTATTTGTGCTATTCTTGGTCTGTTCCTTTTCTGTATAAACCTGACAAAGACCTTGTCAGTTTCTTCAGTAGCTTGCTGGGATTATTAACTGCACTGAATCCATGGGTCAATTTGAGAATTAACATCTCACTAATACTGAGTCTTCCAACTGAGAAATACAGTGTATCTTTTCATTTTACTTTTTTTTCCCATTTTACTTTTCTTAAAAATTCAATTTTGGAATTATTTTTTAATATTACCAAGTCCTTCAATAGATGAATGTATCTGGTTCTAGTGCCTAAGTCTTACATCTCTTTCATTGAATATCTCCCTATTTTATATTTCTAGATGACCTTGAAAGTAGTATTGTGCTTTTATTATATTGTCCAAAAGATTGTTGCTAACATACAGAAGTATACTGTGTCCTGTGCCACTGTTAAATTTATACATTTATAGTAATATAAATAATAATAAATTCAGTAGTTTCTATAGATTCCTTAAGATTTTCTACATAGATTTTCAAATAGACTTTCTACATTCCCAAACTATATCATTCCTTAATTACGTTCTACTTCTTTCTGTCCAATTATTTTAACTTAGACTTCTTTTTCTTGTTTATTTCATTACTCAGGATCTCTAGGACAATTCTGAATAAAACGATAGAGAGCCAACATACTCACTGTGTTCTCAATTAGATGTGGGCAGCATTTACTATCTCAATGGATTCTACTATGTCAGCTGCAGGTCTTTCATAGGAAGTCCCTTCCACAGGTAGTCAAGGGCTACCTATAAAAACTATTCTCATTTTTAAAAAGTTTAATCACCCCTAAGATTCCAAACAAAAGAGGACTCCAGACAACTTTCTCCAGTATTCATTCAGGTACATGAGTTATTTTTACATATACATTCATTAATAAAAGATTACGCCAGTAAAGCACCTAGTTTATAGCTACTCACCAGATCACAATGGGCATCCCTGCAACACTCACCAACTATTCTGTTTCTAGCAGGAACTAGCAACTCATACCAATAGCATTCAACAGTGGCAAGTCAAATTTTTCACCTTGATTACATTTTACATTATGTTACATTACATTAAATATAAGTACATACATGGATATCAAAAATAGATATACATACAACATAAAATTAAGAATTTCATAAAGCAATATTTAATCTCAATGACCAGTAATTTCTAAATATTTTCTATTCTATTCATTTTGTTAATGCCAATTGTGATCTATTAATGGAATTTCAAGCAATGATCGAGATCACCTATACTCTATCTTTGTCAGATCAAATAATTCATACGTAGAAATAATTGTGAACTAATACAGGAAAGTAATAGCACGTGGTAGACTAATTACTGGTCGTAGTTTTTCACTGTCCTGTATGTCAATTATATGCCCACCTGCCTCTGTCCTGGCCTTATAGTGAGGCATAATACATATTTCTCTATTTCTTGAAATGGGCTTGGCCACTTATTTTAACCAAGAAGATGCTAATAGACATGACACAAGAGAATTAAATATGTCTGTACGTTTGGGCCTCCAGCAATCCACTATGAGATCATTCTGTCCATGCCCACTATTTCCCCACCTAGGTCTCACAGACAAATGAATAGAGCTGAACCTGGTGCCAGCCTGAAGAGGCTCTCCAGCTGGCCAATAAAACATGAGCAAGAAATAACATGTTTTTTGCTCCTGAGATTTTTGTAACGGTTTGTTACATAGCAAAAGGTAATGACTTCACAGCATGAGTTAGGACGTTTTAGGGTATCCCAAAAGTACAGGATGCAGGGTTTGCGTTATCCAAAGTTGCCTGCTCTACTCCCACGTAGCTAGTCCTACTGCCAGTCCTAGAGAAGAGTCTCCCCTACAACCTCACCTCCGGAGCTATGAACTCTCAAGGCAAAATAAACGGGTAAAACCTCAGAACAGGACAAATTATTCAAGGAGCTTCACTGCGCATGAAAAACATACACACAGAGAAAACATTTTAAAAACAATCACTACTTCTAAAGAGGAAAATTCATGTAATGTTCTTTATAGCAAAGACGTTAGCAGGATACTAAAAGTAATTGTAAAACCTAAGCATTATTTTAAAGAAAAAATATGCTTCAAGCTTTCTAGATGTATTAGTATGATCTTACCTTATTCTTGGACCATGTCAAAGAATTTTCTGAAATTAAAAAAAAAGTTACTGCTTAAATGCTATTTGTCATTTACTCCATAATAATAAAAATATGAAACCACTGATGAATTACTTTGTTTGAAAAGCTATAATTTCTACATGAGTAACATAGCAAACATTTAAAAATTTTATTCTTACATGTAGAGAAGCAGGTACTGCTCGGAACACCTCAACCTAACACAATACAGCAAGGCAAAGGGTGACAGCAGCCTTATTTCTCCAGTTCTTTTTCTATGTAGAGCCCTGAAGTGTCTGTAGCTAAGTCAGGCCCCAGAAACTCAGCTGAACACTACATCCTCTACTACAGTTTCTCATTCTGTTGGCCTTCAGGAGTAAATGTTTAGAGGTGCTAGCAGCTGAATCCTACAAGAACAAAGGAGCAAAGATGTATCTGGCCAACCATCCTCTCATCAGACAAAGAATAAAACAATTCCCCATTTCGGGCTTGTTTCAAGAATGACAACAAAATTAAAAACTTCAGCAGCACCCAACTGTAATACAGGTACCCAGAAAGGGGAGGCAGGATTCCAAGTTCAAGGCCAGCCTGGGCCACTTAGTGAGCTCTGTTCTCTAAATAAAAGCTTTTGAAAGGGCTGGGAATGTGGCACAGGGTGGAAGTGCTTGCTCTGTAAGCCCGAGGCCCTAGGCTACAAAAAAAAAAAAAAAAAAAGGTCGGCATATTTACCAATCATCCTCTCCACAACTTGAAAAATTAAAAAAAAAATTTTTGTTACAAAAAAAAAAATAAAGTCTTTTAACATGACTCCCCATGCTATAAAAATCAACAATGCTGCCTGCACAGATTTCTTACCAAAGAGGTATTTTGTTCTTTTAAGGACAAATAAAAGGAGCAGGCAGTAATTTAAGTCAATCAGCAGCAGTAAGAAAACTAAGAAAGTAATTAAGCTTCAGTCATCCAGCTGCACTCAGGCACTTTCTGCCAATCTTCCCTGTTGTCTCGGGTGCACCTTCCAACGCCAACACTCCTGCCCCCAACTTCATGGGGGTGACTTCTCAACGCACACCGCATGTACACAGAAGACATGGTTAGTGCATGATTTTCCTACTTAATAAGGTGCTCAGGAGCAGGAGCAGTTCTCAAGTCTTCCTACCCTGGCTAAAAAGTGACTTCCAAGCACATTTCTCATTCATTTGTGTTCTAATCTAAGGCAATACTTTCAATGAAATCTTGAAAAACCAGCCTATTTCAGAAGAGAAGAGACTAGCGCTGCCCAACAGAAATCCAATGCAAGCGGACATAAAATTTTCTCCAGCCACATCAAAAGCAAACAGGTAAAATGATTTTAACTCAACAGATCCAACACAACACTTCAACATGTTGTGCATATACACAATGAGGACATGTTTACCATCTTGGAAATCTAGTGTATACTTGACGGCTGTGACCCAAGTCACACGTCTGTGCCACATTTGAAGTTCTTAACAATCATACGTGGCTAGCAGCAGTAGCTATGGTACTGGTCAGCACAATTCTGAGGCTCCTAATCTTTCCTAGGGACCACTGGACACCTAATCACTGTCCTTTCAGAAACAGGAGTGAGAAGTGAAAAGCCTAGTGAATGATTCTGAGTACAGAAACAGATGGAGATTGAAGCTCCTCACTCTCCATCTTCGTGAAAAGGGATTACAGAAGTATCAAGTTTTCTCTAGAGAACAGGTTGGAATCCAAGGAACAACCTATACACTTAAGGAGCCAGGAACCAGATAAGATCATTCTTTGCACACATACGAACTTGCAGTTGGTTTCTTTTTCTCTAAAGTAATACAATTTTAGAACTCAAAGGATTCGAAAAGAAATGACAAAGCTAACGAAATCCAGGGTGACTTGGCCAGAATATACACAGTACATTGTCACTACTTCTATTCAAAGTTAAAATTTTTATTATTGTTTTCTTTTTTGCATAACATTACCTATCCTGTGTGTCCTCTGTGCACCTACATAGGTATCAAAAATTCGCTGTAATTCACACTTTCCAGTCATCTGTCGTAAGAGCCATTTCATCCAAAATCGAAAAAAGTGCCCATAGAAGAACTCCCACAAAGAAAGAAACATTTTTTCCTGGGGAAGAAAATATATAATACGAGCTTAATGACCTTAAATTAAATTTAAAACTGAAAAAAAATTACAATTTGCCCAAATCACCAAATCTCAAATTATTTTTTGAATCTATTAACGGTTTTGTGATCGTGTCTCATTAGGCATCGAAGAAAACGACAGATGTCATAGACGCAAGATGATTCATTAAATGATGGATTAATCGAATGTCAACGTGTCACTTTTTTAAAACGGTAGAAAACAAGAGAACTTCGTCAACCTACCTAATGGCTTACAAGACTGACAGTAAGCTGGTCTGCCTCTGAACCAATTGCACGGTATTTCACAGCTTCCTGTTGTTAAGTTCTCACTCTGAGAACTAGGACTGAACAGCCCTACTAAGCAACAATTAAAATGTATCAAACATCTGAACTGCTTTGGTAAGAAACACGCTCTCCTTAACCCTCCTGAGTGACTGACTTCAGCTCTCCCATTACCCGCTGAGGTCAGCAACTAAAACCGCTACACATGGCTCACAAACTGACGCACCCAAGACGAAAATCGAGTAAATCATGCCCTTATTCTTCATCTTTCATTCAATTACGTGAAGGGCGGAATCCTGCTAAGTTTTTAAAACATCCAAACAAAAAACTACACACTTCATAACCCTGGATGTTATAACAAAGAAACTCTTCGGCTTGTAAATGAAGGGGGATGGATACACGTGAGGGGAGACACTTTCACACAGGTGCCCGTCTCTGGGCGGCCTGAAACCTCCCCGTAGGGGCGTCGGGCCTGAGAGATCGGACACTGGCACCCTCCGCAGTCTGCGGTTCATAGGTGAGCGGACAGTGTCTGAAACGAACTCCTCCAGTCCGCGCTCCCCGGACAAAAGACGCGGAGCTGCCCGGCGGAGGGACGCAGCCCGGCGGGGCCGCAGCTCCCCCAGCCCGCGGAGTCGCTGCGCCCGGGCCTGCGGAGCCGGGAAGCCCGGCCCGCGCGCCGCCGGAGCGGAGAGAGCGGCGAGCACAAAGCCGCGCCGGCCGGGCGCCCCGCCGGGCTCCCACAGGACGTCGCGGGGCTCGCGCAAACCCGCGCACCCTCGGCGCAGCCGCACGGAAACAGCGCAGGGCGAGAGAAAAGAAACAGCGGCCACCTCACAGGAGCGGAAGAGCTAGGGGGAGCTGGAGCTGCCTCGGTTTCCCCAACTGCAAACAGCCGGCAACGGAAACGACGCTATTCGCGGAGCGTTCCCTGCAAACACCGCGACCCGGAAGTGCGGGAGGGAGGCCGCCGCACCTCCTCGCCCCGCTCCGCTTGCCCCGCCCCCAGGGCCTCTTCCGATTGGCCTACGCTCCGCCTATTGCCCACGCTGAAGGCTGGGCCAGCGCAGCCGCCGCTCAGGGCTTGCGCTTGTACTGGGGACTCCTGGACAGTTTCCTTGGCAACGACGCCAAGGAGAAGCGCCCAGCTCTAGCCTAGTCTCTTGGCGCGCAGTCCTGGAGGCTGTTCTTTTCCTCGGTGAGTACTGAAAGCATTACTGTACTATTGCTAGGCAGCTAGTACAGAAGCAGCGGTGCGAGCCTGTGGTAACTTCCCAATCGCTAAGGTTACAAAGGTTCACTCATATGTAATCTGTGAAGTAATCATGAATTGCCTCGCTTCATGGGAGACGAAAAGGAACTCAAATCACTTGACTTGCCCCTGGCCAATAAGTGGCAAATAAGGAGAGTGCTACATCTTCTGAGAACTTAGGGTTCTTCCTATAATAATAAACATTTAACAGCTAATTCATGCAACATTCATTCCTTAACAATGATGTCTATCGAAGAAGTAATTTACACACATGAGAAAGAAAAAAAATTCTTCCCTGGTTGGTTGTCTATCATGCGTCGGGCAGTGCTCCAAACGGGATTCAAACAGGAAACCAACAGGTAAATAGCATATCAGGTGTCACTACTAAGGACGCTAGGAGAAATGAGCTAAGGGATATCGGGGAGCGTGTGTTACATACAGTGTCGTCAGCAAAGACTCGCTAATAATGACATTTGAGTCTTATAGGATGAAGTAAGAGAGGGGCTCTGAGAGAATCTAGAGGAAGAGTCTTCCAGGCGAGTGGTAAGTTCACAGGCTTTGAATTGAGCATATCTGAAATATTTGAGGAGCAGCAAGAAGGCTAGTGTGTCTGAAGAAGAAAGCAGGGTAGAGAGTAGACAAGACATAGAAAGGACTCCCGCCTCCTCAGTCCTCTTGCTCAGGAGGAGTTCTGGTCACTTTATTTATGCGCCCAGATATAGTCTAAGCAGTGCCTGTATGTATATCCCCTCCATCTCCTTGTTAACACGGATGGGCCCGAGCAGTACACACTTTCCTACACCCCAACCAGCATTTTAAAAATAGATACCCCTTTGGAAAACTAGAGGAAGTGCTGGGGTTCTAGCTGTCCTGGGTTCTGGATATCCCAAAGAATTGAGCAGAACACACAGAAAGCAGCACAAGTGAAAACATACATTTATCAGCAAAGATACACGCCGTGAGGTGGGAGAGGGCCGCTGGACAGAGCTGACAGCCTGTAAGAAGTCAGGATTCGGTGTCTACGTGTGATTTTTACCGGGAGGGAGGAGTTCTTTGAAATGGCACAGAAATTGACTCCCATCAGGGAGAAGTTTCCTTTCAGTGGAAAGATGACATTTCTATTCTCATATGGACCTGTGAGGAACTGTCATGGTGCCCAGGCTAGGGGTGGGAATCAAAACCACAATGTAAACAAGACTGTAATTATAATTGGGATGAGGTCATTTTGGGTTGTTTCGGTATTCTATGGTGGTAGGATATGTATCCCCAGAAGGCTTAGTCATGAGAGATGGGTGCTTTTTCATGGTTTTTTTTAGTTTATCTTGGACCCACTAGAAGCATAGAGCACATGTGTCCTCTTGTCTTTACTGGCTGTCGTCTATGGACACACTTTGTGGCTTTGCAGAGCCAGCTGCCTTCTTTTCCTTCTGCCTGTCAGAACCTCTCCATCCAGGACTTTCTTCTATCTCCTGCCTCAGCATCAACATAATTTTTTCCAAATATTTTCCATCTTCAGTTGGTTGAACCCACTGATGCAGAGGTCCTAATTATGAAGGGTTGACTGTATGCTTAGCATTGGGTAACGGTTTTAATTCGTCTAGTAAGGTTGTGGGGGGATGACTAACTTGAGGGAAAAGATCCCTAATTTGACTCCTGGAAAAGGGTCCAAGGATGTATGTTGTTGTTGACATCAAGTGGCAGAAGACAGTGGAAAGCTTTTTGGAATTATTGAAAGTACCATAATGATCATGCAAAATATATCAAATGCCAGCAGGAGAATGGAAAGGCAGTACAGTATTACAGTATGAAAATTGAAGTTTACAACACATGGAAATCTTACAGTCAACAGCACCAGAATTACTACTCACCTGCAGATGGAGGAATAAGAAAGACAAAATTCAGTTCTTGTTTTTACCTGAATATGTAATTAGAATGGAGAGGTTCATGTCATTTTAAAGACAAATGTCTGTAAAAAACAGATAAGGATGCCCTTCACACAGTTTTATTGCAAAATGGAACCCTTGAGACTTAAATAGTTCTTTATAGTAAATATCAGGCAGTGTCAAAATCAGGAAAGACACAGAAAAATCTCACCTTTCGTTAAGAAATGATGAGAACAGAAATGCTATTCTCCGCTAATGCTTTCTATTAATCCTATGTAGCCCAGGAGAAAAAAAAAAGATTCTTGGAGAAAACTCATAACTGCTGTGACTTAAACAACATTTCCATGTCTTAAACAAGTGTTGCTTGTGCCAGACACTGTACAAGTTTTACAAGAGGTCTGGGTTAAGCTAATGCTACCTCCTCCTCTCTCAGAAGGAAGTCAAGCAGTGTGAGGAGGAGTGAGATATACATGTAGGGCCTTTCCCCAAGGATTTCTGACTTCCCAACTCACAGCCAGTGTGCTGAGATTGTACTTAGACATAATCACTGTAAGAATAAAGTTATTTCATCATACTAATCACTAGTCATCATACCGATCGCATTACAACAATTCCCTCTTGGAAAGAGAAACTTAGAAAAACTTGAGACCTGTAATGGCAAATGTGATCTGCCAAATATTGATTAATCCATCGAAGACTCAGAGCCTGCCCCAATCAGAGAAATATGTAAAAATGACTGAGCCACCAGAGATAATTCTATAAACAGTAAATAATACATTACTTTCATTCCAGGACTCTGCTAATAAAAAAAAAAAACCAGAAACGACAACTAGAGAGACTATTTGGAAAGCTATGGAAAACATATAATGGTTAGTGACCCAAGCGTGTTAATGAAATATCTTAAGATTTCTCTACATTTACAGGACTTTTAGAAGTCTCTAACCCTACCATGCATGCAAATTAAACTTTGCAATATAATACTGCCACCTTGTGGCAACTACTAGGAATTTTGGTTTGTAAAAGTTTCTCATAATTGGGGCTAGCTTACTTGAATGCTAGCCTTTGCTCTAAGGCTCTCATAAAAACAGTGCCCATGAAAATGGAAACTTTCGACACTGTTTTGGGGAATATGAATCAGTATATTCATTATGAAGATAAATATAGAGGTTCCTCAGGAAACGAAAAGTAGAAATGGTTCATGATCTGCCAATACCGCACCTTGACATACACGTACATGAAGGATTTAAAGGGATGCCCACAGGTCCATGTTTATTGTGGCGCAATTCAAAATAGTCGTTATGGAATCAACTTGGGTGGCCATCATCAGAGGAGTGGAGCAGCAGAATGGAACGTGTATGCACCGTGGAATGTTATTCAGCCAAAGAGAACGAAGCTGCATTATTTATAAGAAAATGGCTGCAGCTGACTTCATGAGATTCAGAGACAACTTACCAGATGTTTATTCTCCAGGTGAAGTATCTGCGAAAAAACACAGTATGCAAGCAGAAAGAAGACTTAGAAAATATAAGAAGGGAAACAGAAAAAGGAAGGTGAAGCCAAGAGAGGGCCAAAAGTGGAACGGATATGATCAAAATGCATCATAGAAAGTGCCTGCCCGGCAAGCGTGAGGTCACGAGTTCGATTCCCAGAACAAAAAAAAATATATAGACATATAGAGAAATGCCATAACGGGACACCTTATTGTGTATAATTAATGTACTCTAGTGAAAAAGAACTATCACATTCAATCTCATATATATATATAGAGAGAGAGAGTATTGTTAATAAAATATTTAAAAATCACCTATCATGAAAGTTTTATTAAGATCTGAACTACCTGTCGTGTCACTGACGATATCAGAAAGAAATGGCACTGCAAATGAAAGAAATCATGTCCTGAGAGGTGTCTGTGGGCACTTCCAACACATACCTGAGAGACAGCATCTCTGCTATAGAGACATCTCATCAGCAATCCACATCCGGGGCAGAATGGTCTAGATTTCAAGGGCCTCCACCAAGATAGAACAAGTTTACTTGTTGACTTGAGAGCTGTGTAAATGGCAGTGGAAGGAGACCTTAGCTCTTTACTCTGGGCAGTAGTTGCACACAGAGTCCCAGGAAATAAGTCCACGGTCAGGAATAGGAGAATATTGATCAGTTAACATCATGGACACACAGCTGCTAGACATGCAGTTGAGGCAGGCCCTGTGAGATTTCCAAGGGAGGGTGACAGGGAGGTCACACAGATGCCCATGATAAGCATCAAACTGTTTCAAAGGTGGCCACACATGGTGACGTATATCTCAACACTCGGGAGCTGAGGGAGTCTGAGGCCAGCCTGGGCTACACAGTGAATTCAAGGCCAGAGTAGAACACATACCGATACTCTGTCTCAAAAAAGAAACAAAATAAGAAAGAGAGAGAGAGAGGGAGTTTCAAAGGTGACTACCATGCCAGCTGATGGCCTGGCAACCCTCTGAGGTACCTACCTGGATAGCTACTTTTGCGTAGGCACAATCCTGCTGAAGTCATGCAATAAAGGGTAGAATAATGATATATTCTGCTTGCCTCTTACCTAAGCCATGGATGTTGGAAGAGACTGGTGCGTGCCAACCAAAACATGTAGCCCATTAAAGGTGGCATTTGGGATCATCACGCTACAGAGTTCTAAGCATAAAAGCCACTGAACATAGGATGTAGGGTTACTATTTGTAGCCCCCACAGGATTCACATATGTTTGATATACTTCATCTTGGCCAAAGCCAAAGCTACAGGCAAAGCCAAAGTAGAACAAGGCATTATGTAACAACTTCGTTCCTCTCAAAAGTCTCCCTGGACCAAAGAACATACTCTATGTGGCCAATATGCAGAGGTCTACCCACCTCTCTCCCCAAAGATTCCCAATATTATATGGAAATACTATATTCTACCTAGGAGATGGCCATCAAGTTGACAGTAGAATAAGTAGTTGAAAATACACACTCTGGCTCCGTGAGATGCATGCATGGTTTGTACAAATATGCGTGCTGGTAAAGGCAGAGCAGTTTTACAAAGGGCTCTTGGGTGCCAGAGGCAGGAATGAAGTGTGTGCCGGTGCTCTGATAGCACTTTTTCCCACCATGCAAACGTTTATTGTTTAAACCCTCAGGTAAAGGAAGTGACAAGGGGATGACTTTCCGGTGTTACTTATCCGTGGTTTATTGTAGTCAAACAAACCATTGCATATTTTGTGGCTTAAGACAACAACGCACAGTTTGTTATGATCCTGTGGGTTTGCTGGGTCTAGCTAGGCAGTCCTGCTGCCTGTCTCACCTGGTTTCTCCCCCCACCGGCATTCAGACGGGGGTTGGCTAGGACTGAAGTGTCCAGGGTAGCTTTGAGCACAGCAGCCCCGGATGACTCTTGCTCGGATTGCATTCTCTTGTGCTTGCTACAGTTTGGAAGGAATTGCTGTCCTGGGAGAAACTCAAGGGTCCCTTCCAGACCCATCACGTTCCTGAATTGTGCTGAGATGGCCCTCAGGCTGGGAATAGTCAACTTCATTCTGGGGAACTTGAAACAGAAAACATGGACCCGAATAGCTGGCATGTTATCCACAGTTGTTATCTTGCAGTGTTTTATCTTCTGGGATCCTACATGTGTATCAGACCAGGAAAATATGTCCCTGTTCAATTTACTCTTCTGTGCTAGTAATTGACATGGGACCACCTTTACACTGAGGTTAAGAAGCCCGGATGGGGGCTTCAGATGCTGGGAGGCTGCAAGAGAGTATTCTTTCCAATCCTGTCACTTTAGTGCTCGACTTTCCCTGGGTTGGTTGTTTGTTCGTGTTGTTGTTGCTGCTGATTTTTGCTCTTGTTTGGTTGCTAACATATGTAAGTGCACACATTTCCTTGGACAACTACTAATAATTCAATCTGCTTTAAGTAGATTTCACCCTCTACCGTGAGTGTAACTTAGATTCATTTAGGGCACCCCTACTCTGGTACATAGAAACATGCACCAACACGAAAGGAATTCAGAGAGGGGAACTCAGAGCGGCCTGTTGTGCTCAGGTTTTTGACTCGTGAAACAGACAATACATGAAAGACCAAGATACGGAAAAGATCTGAATGGTTACAGAGGGTGGACGCAGGCACCCAGAGAAAAAATACAGAAAACAAGAAGCAAATGCGGCATATTCAGGATAGAATAAAAAAAGCAAAACAAAGCAAAGCAAGGGCCTGGGAGGTCATCAGGGCACTTAAGGGAGACTTCCGGGTAATGAGAAAGCAGTGCAGCCCTGACTGGGTTGAGTTTTACCCTCTAGGAAGAGAAGAGCGGCTCACACAGGAAGGCCCACGGCCAGGCCATCTGGTATTGAACAAGATGTGGACTGCAAAGGGTAGGTGCCACACCAAAACCAGCTTGAACGTCACTGTGATCATTCAGGGGTCGGCGTAACAATGGAAAAGCATTTCAGAGAGGGATTGTATAGATTTTATAAATGAGCTGTAATGTGAGTTACAGCAACACAGACATTCCTGCCTGGCTCAACACCCAGCCCGGGTGTAAGAGAGTCAAACTGACCAGGAACCCTTCGTGAACATCGAGGAACCCTGATGTGATAGCTGGCTTGGAGGAGAGGTTGACATCTTGAATTCGAATGGGCCATCCAAGCAGAAGTGCTGAGAAGACAACCAAAAATGTAAAACCAGACCTCCAGGGAAAGCTCAGGGAAACCTGCTTCTGTGCAGGTCTGCATTCGACAAGCCACCTTCTCCCACCCCATCTGCTCCAGATTTTTTGCACCCTGGTCCCCCAGTGGGAGGCCACTTAGCCTGAACTAATAATAGTCCAAGATGAACTTCCTTGACTTCTGGCTCCCAGGAGAGTAGGCAAGAAACCGCAGGGTGAAGGAACAGAAAAGATTGAAGACTTGCCCCCACCTCATCCCGACCCCCTCTCGAGGTCTGGCTGTGTCCCTGCTCCTCTGAAGGGCCCTCCCACCTCATGGCCATCAGCATCCAAGCTTCCAGTGGCGTTTTTTCAGGAGGCCGTGTGTTCAGATCCCCCTCAGGGCCCGGAAAACCAGCTTGGCCAGAGGCACAGGGCTGATGTGCAGCAGATTGCTTGAAACTAGAGACCGCCTGTGAGCCCCCAGTCGGACCTTGGCTTGCAGAACCCCGCCGAGGTTCTCCCAGCGCTTCTGCTTGTGCACGGCCCAACACCACGGCAGGACCAGGGTCGGAGCCGGTGCCATCCAGCAGGCTCGCACGGGTCTCCAGCGCGCGGCACCGCGGGGCGGAAGCAGCGGCGCAGAGCTCTGCGCGCAGGCAGCCGCTAGGGCGGCGCTGGAGACCCCGCGACCCCCGCGACCCCGAGGACCCCGTCCGCGCGCTCGCCTCCACCCGCCGCTCCGCCCTCCGCCGCCCGCCTGCCGGCGCCATGCGGATCAAGCTCCGGAACTTGCTGATGATCTTCGCCACGCTCATCCCCTTCTCCTGGTTCTGCCTCTCCAGGATGGCCGAGATGAGTAAGCGCGGAGGCTCCCGCCTCCCTTCCCGCGCCCGGAGTGCGGAGGGGCCGCGGAGGGCAGCGGGAGGGTCGGCCCTCGGCGTTTGGGGGCCCCGCGGGCGGACGGCTGCCCGCGCCCCGCCCCGCACTTGCGCCGCCCCCTCTGACCCGCCGGTCCTTTCTCGATGCTTTCCAGAAACGCAGACGTCGGGCTCGAACCGCGCCTCCCGCAGCCCACACCTCTCTCCTCCGGCGGGGGCGGCTTAGGCTCGGGGCGCGTCCGAGCCTTACCTGCCCGCCTGAGAAGAGGCGACTCAGGGCCGGTCCAGCTCCTGAAGCTTCTCAGACGAACCGCGCGCGAGCCTTGGGGGACCGACCGCTTGGGGCACACCAGCTTTTTACTTTATCGTCCCCCGGAGTGTCAGTCTAGCGAACAGAAATGAAAGTTGCCCGGTTAAATTTGAAATGTTTCGTAGGAAAAGTTGCACGGGACGTAATTGTTCTAAAAACGTATTTCTTGGTAACCTGAAACTCGGCTCTAACTAGGTGTCTCACTTATCTTTCACCCGAGGTGCCCGTACTGTGACTGTTGTTGTTTTGTAAGGCAAGCGGGGTACCGCTAAGCTACATCCCCGACTTCTGCCCGTACTCTTTAAACTGTGACGTTTAGAGTTCATATACTTGAGCTTGTTAAGATTTACCAACACTGGGAGTTAATCCAGGTTGCTTTCGGTTAGATTGCCTTTCTCCGCCTGATTTAGGAGTAAACCAGGTAATCTCAGCAGGAGTGTTATGGTTGGCGTTTGAAGGTGGCTTCATATCGAGTCCTGTAGTCAGTGCTACATTTTGTCATCCTGTACCAAGAACATGTCAAATTCTATCTCACTGAAATCCTAGAGACTATAGTGTAAGACTGCTAGTCTTTCGTTTTATGGCCTTCCCCCCCCTTCATTTTCTCTAAAGACTATTAAAATGTTTTTATCTTAGAACAATGAGAATATTTGTAACAAAGTAATGGTTTCTTGTAACGAGAAAGCAAGTAACTTTGGAAGGCAATTTAGAAAGATAGCCTTTGAGGACATTTTAATATAGTTAATATTTTTACAGAGGACTGACTGAGATTCATATAAACATTTTTCTGTTCTTTTCTAGTTATAACCAAAAAGAAGTTTACTCCCTCAAAGGATGTAGATTTACATCCCTCATAGATATAAATTCTGAAAATGATATATTTCTGAGAAGGAAACACTCTTACAATAGCAAATACATCAGAGTTTTCATTTTCTATAAGTTCATATTAATAATTCATTAATTTTTCAACAAATATTTAAACTCTGTAAAGACAAGCACTTTTTTTCTCTCTCTCTTTTTGACTGTTCTGCTCACTGCTTGGTCCCTAGCCTCTGGAAGATTGTGCAACATCTAATAGGCGATTAAATGTTTGTTGAAAAAATGAGTGATCAGGTGCATGAGTGAATGACTGAATTTACTAAGTACCTGTTCATATTGTAAACATTAGGTTAGCAACAACAACAACATCCTGTTCCTGGATCTTATGTTATGGCCGGGGGAAATACACACACATGATACATGATTACTGTCTGATGTCAGGTGTAGGCAGGGACCCGAAGGAAAGTCCTGAAGTTATACTTTGGTACTCGTTGCTTTGAAACTGGTCACACTTGGCGCTCAATGCATTCTGACTGCATATTTTGCCCCAGTATTTGTCATGTGCTTGATACTCCATGCACAAGAAAGAACTTGTTGGTGTCAGTTGCCTTGGGACTACCCTTTCCAGCCAAAACAATTTATTTGGTACTCACTGTTTTTTATATTCTTTGCCCTTCCTGGAACCAATTAATGAAGGTTACTGTTGTAGTTTGGGGTTTACAAGGGAAAACAATACCATACGGGACACATCACATAAATTATTTTATAATAGTCGCCCAAAGAGTTATATACAAAAAGAGTGCATGAAATATGTTCACAAAATAAAGACCAAAGAATCCACCTGAAGGCCTTGATCCACAGTAAGGTCATGCATGAGTCCAGTGGAAGACCTAGAGCTCATAACAGTGCCCTGCATGAGTCCAACTGGAGGCCAAGAGCCCACCACGATGCCTCATTCAGGCCTGTTTCACGGATCTGCTCTGAGAAGGCCCAAAGGTCAGTGGCGGAAGCCAGAGAGTCTGCACGGGAGGATGAAGGACCTGTGCTAGCAGGCTAAGGGTTCTGCACTGGAGTCAGGGAGCCATGCTCAAAGTAAACACCAGTGCTCCCTCAAAAGGTACCACAGCAGTCCTCAGAGACAGTGAGGTCTGGAGCTCCTTCGATGGTGAGAACAGCTGATCTCCTATCTGGAAAGCCAGCACAACCAGCTTCTCCAGGAGACTGAGCAGTGCACCACCTTCGCTTCTGGAGTCAGGAAGCGATGCTCAAAGTGAGGACCAGAGCTCCTCCAAAGTGAACTGTAGCCATTTCCCAGCGACACAGAGGCCCCAAGCTCCTTTGATGATGAAAACAGCCAAGTTCATCAGAAACGCCGGCATGACAAGGTCCTCCGAGAGAACAGCAACCCCAGGAAAACCAACAGCTCTCAACAACTTCTAAACTTCTTCCTCTCCTGTTCAGCCTCTTATTGTGCCAGCAGCAATCCCCAGGTGGGCCTCCCACACTCAGCATCACACTGGTTCAGTTCAGCTGGGTGTTACTAGTTGACCATCAGTTGAGTCCACCACAGTCCACCAAGGAACCAATGTATTTTGATATGTTTGTCAGAGGAGTCTCTTTGGAAGTTATATTTGAACAGATTTCTGAATGAAGGAAGGAAGCATTTGTGTGGATTTTGGTGGGGGGGGGAATCTTCCAGACAAAGGGAAAAACATGTGCAAAGGCCCCAAGTTAGTTTGGATTTTGTTTACTTGTGAGGCCACAGTAGGACTGTGAGTTTTACTCTAAATAAGAAGCCATTGCAAGGTTTTGTGTAAAGGAGTGGTGTGACTTGTACACGTATATTTAATTTATTGTTTTATTTGGGCTATGAAAGAAAGAAAGAGAAAGAGCAAGAAGGAAAGAACGAAAGAGAAAGAAAGAACACAAGAAAAGAGGAAGAAAGAACGGGAGAAAGAACGGGAGAAAGAAAATGAAACCATGCAGTGCTCCAGGAAGTTTTGGTTTCTAAACCTTAGCACTATTGACATTTTGAGCTGGATAATTCTTTCTGAGGATTTAAGAGGGACACCCTATATATTGCAGAATATTCACAGGATCTCTCAGCTCTATCCAGTAGATGCCAGGAGCCACATACCTGCTCCACTTGTGACTATCAGTGTTTGAGAACCACTAGTATTAGGATTTGGATCTGAAATGCCGCCCAAGGTCCACATGCCAAGGACATGGTCTCCACTTGATGGATTTGGAAGGTGACTGGATCGTGATCAGGCTGGTGTCATCACTGGGTGACTCTATTGATGGGTCCTATTGACAGGTTCATAGCAGAGTGGTTCTTTCCTTCATTGTTGCTTCCCGGTTGCCATGTAGTAAGCAGCTTTCCTCTGCTAGGACTTTCCACTGTGATACTCTGCAGGCCTGAAAGCTAGAGAGCAGCTGGTCAAGGGCAGAAGCCTCTGAAACCATGAGAGGAAATAAACCTTTCCACCTTTAAGTTGTTTTTCTCAGGCATCTTGTCACAGTGACAAAGAACTAACACAACTGATTTAAATGGCTGAGAAATGGAGTTGCTACTTGCTGAAATGGTGAGGATGGGGAAGGAGCTGGTGTTGGTGGGAAAAATCAGTGTTTCTGTTATGCCTGAAGTACCTATTACAGAGCCCAGAGAAAGAACTGAATCGTGCATTGGATGTGTGAGACTGGACCAGGACTGGCAAGATTGAAAAGCATCACCATGCAGTAGCTAAAGCCATGGAATAGAATGAGATTACGTGGTGGTTAGATGGAAAATACCAAGCAGTAAGCCTTGGGGAATTCCAGTATTGCACCATCAAGGGAAAACTAGGAAAGTGAAAGAGCTAAGCCAAGAAGATATTTCAGGGAGAAAAATATAACAGTGAGAGACAGAGTAAGGTCTCCAGTGCAGTGATAAAAAGCTATCTCATAATCCCTGTCCCCTAGTTATTGTGAACTGATAAGGCCCACCATCTCCCAAATGAGTGGACAGCAAAGGCTTAAATAAATGAGACAAGTGAAATGACTTCAGGGCTCCAAGGAGGATCCAAACCCTCTCACAGAATTTGTGATTCTCTGGGTTAAGACCAAGAACTTCTCTAGGCATCCCATAGTTATTATGTTATCAAACAAAGGAGGGAAATACTAAAGAAAATGCAAGAATCTGGGTAGGACTTGGAAATCCCTTTAAGGATTTCTCCAAGTAACATATTATGTTAATTTAGGCGAACTATGTTATCTCTAAGAAGGCCTTCACCACAGGGTGAGAAGTCTGCAGCTACAGTCTCCTTTTAGTTAATTGTGGTTGCAGCCAAATTTCCTCAGCTGTGGTCTTATCTTGTCCTTTGCAGTGTCACAACTTCACAGGTCAATACAGACCACAGTGGGGACCAGTGACTCATACAGGTTGACTTACTGATTCTGCTGCCCATCTCCAAACAAGGGGCCTGGCCTTCAGGCAGCCTCACATGTAAGCATGAAAAGCCATTCGGTTAATATTAAATCCTGCTCAGCGCCCTTCATAGAGGTGTTCAACAGAGGTCATCATTCCTGTATCACTGCTGACTGCAGCAGCCCCTTGTGTCCAAGGCTTCACTTCTAGAGATGCTTCAAGTCAACCACAGACAATAGTTAAGGCCACCGTTGTGGCAGTGTATACGACGTATCACAGACTTACACTATCTCATTCCCAAGCCAGTGTACAGGGTGATCGCTGACTTTAAGCATAAGTTGGGCTGATAACAAGTCCCAGACTCCCTCCTTTGAGAGAGTTTCCTGAAGGCCTTAGTCTTGTGCTAGCTGCCTACTTTGGAAGCGCCTTTGACAGTAAACTGCAGCTGGCACATACGGCTAATGCTGCTATATCCCACACTGACATTGTATTCCTTCTGCTGCATTTTATTGGTCCAAGCAGTCACAGGTGTACTCAGATTCAAGGAGGGAAGAAATTGATGGTACCTGCTGACAGATGACGGGGAAGGTCACTGCAGGACACCAGATGAGAGGGGGGATGTTGTTTAGCCATCTTTGAAAAATGCGCTCTGCTGCACACGTTCTCCTTACCTTCCCCCTTGTGACTGAGTGGAAAGGAGTCAGGGAGGCAGAGTGTGCTGTGCAATGGCACTGTGGTGGTTTCTCTTCCTCTGAAGATGTTTCTGTGTGGCAGACATCCAGCACTGGCTCTCTAGTGGGGTGGTTTGTGGCTGCTTCTGAGGGCCTGTTGGGTCTTCCCGCTGCCCATTTCCTAGCATGGGCCATCGACCTCTGCCATCTGCCTGTGCTTTCTCCTTCTGGCCTTGCCAGGGGCCATAGCTGCTAAGAGTCCTTTTCCTCGCAGGCACCTCACTGTGGTTCTCATGCAATACTTGTTTGGCCATAGCAAACTCTAGCATCTTTGCTACTAGAAGCTGTGATCCTGGAGATGACTTCACAGATGTCTAGCCTGGGCTCAGCAGCTTCTCTCCTCTCCTGACCCTCTACCTCTGGCAGCATGAGACTCCTTATAGGTCCAGTGGCTCTGCAATTTTCAGGGTAGGAATGCCCCTCCTTCCCTGAGTTAGTGAAGAAAGGTCTCATTCTGGAGTATCCACAGTTTATTTTTTGGAATTTCTCTTCCTTTGGTGGAGAGGAAACACTCATCCCATACAAATGGACTATTGTATAACCAAGGTGTCTTGTTGCCAACAATGCACATTGTCATTACCTTCCATGGAGCAGAACTGGGGAGGGGAGGAGTATCCAAGTACAGCCCTAAATCAGCAGAATCCAGGGTCTAAGTGTGGGCTACTCAAGGCACTGCCTGGTGGAATTGGAAATATATCTAGAACAACACTGTATGCAACAGCCATAAGTAAAGGTGTGTGTGAGGAGGTGGTAAGTGTTTTAAGTTTTAGCAATGTCAAGAAATTAAAATATAATCAACTTTGAGCTTTGTCTGGCAACTTGGCGCCTAGAGGTGGTTTCCCAAAATTAAAAAGGGGAGTGATGGTGGCTGAAGATGTAGCTCAGTGTAGGGCCCTAGGTTCAATCCCTAGTACAAAAAAAAAAGTGAGAAAGTAAGAATTTGTCTTAGACTATAATAAGTCATAGGTGGGTTTTCTAAGACTCAGGTAGTAAGTTCATGGATATTCATCTTTATTTTTATCCTTTAAGCTGTTTTATCTACTTGTCCTCATGTCTAATATATTTCACAATAACACCTAAAGCAAGCCAAGGTGTGATGGTGCATGGCTGTGATCCCAGCATGTGGGGCTGGGGGCTGAAGCAGGAGGATTGGAAGTTTGAGCCCACCCTGGGCAACTTAGCAAGACCCTGTCTCAAAATAAAAAGAAAGGATTAAGGATGTAGTTCAATGCAAAGGCCTCAGGTTCAATCCCTACTACTGCAACAACAAAATAAAATTAAAAAAAAAAAACCAGAAAAAACCTAATGTATAAAGGGCCCTTGGGGAATTTCAAGGGATTGGTTCATACTATGAATTGATTATTGCAAAGCATACCTGGAGGTAATTCAAAATGTATATTCTGTTTTCTACCTTCATCTCCTACTAAATGCCTCTTGTAGTTTGCATGCTGAATATACCAAACACAGGCTCAGTCTCCATAGTATTGCCATTTGCAGGTAGTGGAATGTCTAAGGGGTGGGGCCACTGAGAGGTCTTTAGGTCATTGGAGGATGTACGTGTCAAGGCTCCTGGTGGAGCTGTATCCTTAGTCTGGAGTGTCCTTCCTTGCTTTTTTCTGTATGGTAAAATTCTGTTTTTTTAATTTTTACTTTTATCTGTATATCTTTGCAAGACATAATTATATTCATTGCGGGGAGCTGGCATGTGTACATCACACATCTTAATTCTTTTTATATCCCCTTCTCCTCTGCTCTGTCCCCCTCTTTCCCACTCTCTCCACCCTTTGGTCCTCTTCCCATTTTCAAAAGATCTACGTCTGTGTTTCCTCCTATTTACCTTTTATTTTGCTCTTTGTCTTATACTTTAGCAAAGTTCTGTACCTTCTTCAGCTTTTCAAATATTCCCTCTTCTCTGAGACCTTCCTACCTCCCTCACTTATTCCTTCTCCCTCCTTAATCGCTCCTGCCTCCCTGGCCTACGGCTCGGGGAGGGTAACTCTTGTAAGAGTTACATTAGTTGTTTAAATATATGCTCCTTTCCCTTCATCCCTTGCAGCCTGATGACTAGCTGATTTAGAGCAGAAACCTGGCTTCATTCCTTTGTTTTCCTGTAACCTGGTACAGTAAGGGAAACACATTAAGTAGTCAAAGGGAGAAGGAACGACAGTGTCACCCACCTCTCACTGAACGGAGAAAGCCAGTGGAAGACGCATGGCCACATGGTTTTGGCCTTGTGTCCCAGCGCAAGGAGTTTGGGCTTTGCTCAGTATTTGTTGAGGGGACCTTTTACAGGCCCAAAGCAGTGTTTCCAGAAGATTAATCATGAACTGGAGGTGAGAGACCAGTTAAGAGGCAGTTATAATACTACAGCTATAGACAGTAAAGGCTAATATCAATGATCATAAAGATACAACAATTAAAGAGGTCTGAAACAGTGCTTCTCAAATTTAATGTGAACGTCCGTCAACTAGAAACCTTATTGAAGGTGCACATTCCAATTCAGTTGGTTTGAGGAGAGCAGCCAGAGACGCTGCATTTCTAAAAAGCTGAGAGCTGATATGCCGGAGATTTGCATGGTCCAGTATAGTAGCCTCAGCCAGGCGGCTGACAAAAATTCAAACCGTTACTGCAACTAGGGGACTGAATGCTTACTTCAAAGTGATTTTAAGTAGTTCAAATTTATACTTAATAACTGAGGCAAAACAAACTATTGCTTCAGCATGAAATTTTCCTCTCCTGCTGAGACTGCCTTTCTTTGTAAATATTACAATTCAGTGTCTGAATTGAGATGTGCTGTTAAGTATAAAAGACACACGGGATTTAGATTATTTAATACAAAAAAGCAATGTAAAATATGCCACTGATTATTTTGATATCGAAATAACAGTTAGGGCCTATTGGGTTTAAAAAGATTATCATTTAAAATCACCTTCACTGTTTCCTTTTTTACCTTTTAAAAATGTGGCTACCTGCAAATGTAAAATTAAAAATGAGGCTTACATTTTATTTGTTCAGGACAGCAGTGTTTGTACCCCTGCTATGAAAAGCAGGGCTCCATAGTACTTAGGATCTCACCTGGAACTTTTTTATATGGGCAGGCTTCATGCTGGCCCCTTACACATATGATCAGTCTTCATTTTTATGATTTTATTACAAAGATGCTCAATTGACTCAAAGCATCAAATCACTGCTTATTTCAAACCTTTAGGAAGTGGCTCTGTAACAGGTTGTTCTCAGTAAAAACCTAATCGAACGCACAGCTACTGCAATAAATTTTAAATAAAATATTGACCCTTTGATTTATCACAGAAGAATGCACAAGAAGCAGATGCAAGATTAGAGATGATGTCTTTTAACATTGCTGTGTGGCTGTTTCTGTAAATACTGCTTCCCTCAGAGAAAACTCTTTCTTTTAGTGTTCACCAAATTGGTCCTTCAGGGACTGGGCTGCATGGTGGAAAGCCAGACATATTGCCTCACCCAGGACATATCAACTCCAAGCATATGATCCGTTTTGTGATGAGAATATTGCCTGGAAATTCCTAATCACATAGCTCTTACTTGTAACACCACATCCACCTCTAAAGTTTGTAAGCATCCTCAAATGTATCTGCTCTATGAATATTCAACATTTATCAACTTCAGGTCTTTTGATTAAAGCATGATTCACTTTTAAGGAGTCACTAAAACCAGCCCATTCATCTCGTTCATTCAGTATATATTTGTGTAAGACCTATAGGCGGGCCACTGTTGTAGACATTGTATTTAATAGGAAAAACAAAACATACAGGCTTGGTGGCGCATATCTGTAATCTCAGCTACTCAGAAGGCTGAGGCAGACGGATTGCAAGTTCCAAATTCAGTCAAGGCAACTTAGTGAGGTCTTTCCCCGAAACAAAAGTATTTTTTAAAAAGGGTTAGTGATGTAGCTCATGATAGATCACTCACATAGCATGTTCCAGGGCCTGAGCTCAGTCCTTAGCACTGTGAAACAAAACCAAAACGACTTCAAAATTCCTGCTGTTCTCAAGCTTACATTCTTAAAGCCGCTAAAGATGGACACAATTTGATAAGAAGCCAGGTAGTGATTAGTGACTAAAAAAAATAAAAGATAGTTCACATAGCCTGGCCCGGTGTGCTTATCTGAGGCAGTTCTGTTGCATTAGATGAGCAAACGCTGCTAAGGAATTGTGTGAAGTATGCTGTAGGAGCCAGTACCCCATGGTGGGGGAGGATCTGCTCAGCTAGGAGGACGGTGTGGCTGGAGCTGGTCTCCCTCAAGGAGACAGGGAGGGCAGGACATGAGGCCAGAGCAGAACCCAAAAGCAGATGGTATAGGGCTGGGTTTGCTACAGGAAGTCTACGGCTGTTTTTCCAAGTGTGCTCCGAGATCCCAAGAGGGTCTGAGCTGAGGAGTGGCTTCTCCCAGCGTCTGCCCTTGGCTGTCCACATGTGTACCTTTGGTGATGCAAGGCAGATGAGAGAAAAACAATATGGAACCCAAACAAGTCATTATGGTTTCTGTAGTTTCATATTGGACCTTAGTTGTAAAAAAAAAAATCCATTAAAATTTTTGCCATCCAGGCCATGTATTCGTCTTTTGTTCCACCCACATCATTGTCAATTTCTCTGCTTTCTCTGCTAACTGAAGTACCGTTTATAGTTCCTCTTGAGGTAAGGTATGATAAAAAATATGGTGAATGTTTAAGTTACTACAGGAAAAGCCATTGCCATGAATCGTCCTTAACATAGTCCCCTTTTCTTTGAACACACTCATCCCATCATTCTCACCACTTTCGGAAGCAGTTCCGGAAGTCCTCTTTCCTGCCTTTAGATGCCTGTCAGAGCTGCCTCAGCGATCGGAACCAGCCCAAAATATTTACCTTTCGCGGTCATTTTGACTTTCGGGAAAATGCAGAGGTCTCGTGGTGCCTAAACTGGTACCAGATCCAATGAATAAGGTGGATGAGGGAACACTGTAATGTTTCTGTGAGCCTGCCTTTCTGCTGGACGGCCTTTGGCAGCAGCACTCACTACATCTGCAGCCACGCCTCCTAAAGACGTTGTATGTTATATAAGATACATAGGTATATATTATTTGTTACCTAAACTGTACTGATGTACACATTTTACATTTTTTTAATCACAGAAAATTGTGTCATGCAATTGCTACATGTATAAATATATATGTGTGTTTTCTTCTTTGCAGGTAATCAATTAACTAATTGTAAAAGCCACATTTTGGAGTTTAAGGAAAACATGCTATATTTACAAAATAAGAGCAAAAGTACTCGAGAAGAGCTCACAAAAGCCTTTAGCGAGATGCAGTACGAAATGATGCAGAGAGAAAATCAGCCAGGCAATTTAGGTCTGTGTTTTTGGTCTTGTGTATGGTAGCTTATTTGTCTTATGTTTCATTTTTTAGAGATTTAGATTAAATGCCTTCTGAGTTTTAGGTGTTTCCCCCACTCTAACCGTATCTGAACTGGTACCATTCTCTTACTGTGAGTCTGCGGAGATTAGATGAGAGACATCACTGACGCACTCTCCTTATCTCTGCTTGGACAATGGTCTCCTGTCTATGAGCTACACCGTGCCATTCACCCCATAAATACAGCCAGCACCCGGGCACCGCCTCTGCCCCATCTTCCCTCTTGGCTGCCTTCAGTTAGTCAACAAGTAGCCCTTTCAGTCCGTATCCTGGCTACCTCACACGGCTGTTCACATTTCCCATCACCACCTCCTTGACACTAATCAGGCCACCTTTGTGCCTCATCTTGACGTTGGGCTTACCACATACTCCCATTGTCCGTCCTTCTCTCCAGTCTCGCACCCGTCTATTTATATCCACTGTGGCCAAAGCGAAAGCTGCCCCCTCCTGAATATAAACCTTCAGTGGCTCGTTGTTACTCCAGGATAAAAATTCCTGCCTTGTGTTTCTGCCATGTAGTCCAATCCTTGGCCCACGCGTAACCTCCAGCAATCATCGATCAGTTTCCTGGCTGCCATACAGATGGAGTCATATGGTGTGTCACCCTGTGGGACTGGCTGGTTTCACTTAGCGCAAATATATGCACGTTGTTGTGCGAACAATTGTGTTTTCCTCTCTTTTTTTGCTGAGTGAGTTGCATTTCATTGTATGGATGTACAATGGATACAGTTTGCTGATCCTTTTGCCAATTAAGGGACATCTGAGTTGTTTTGATTTGGGGCAATTACAAATCAACATTGCTATAAGCATGCATTACAGGGTTGGGTTTGTTTTTGTATGAATAAAAGTTTTAATTATTTAAGGGTCACTACTAGAAGTAGGATTGACGTAGGATTTGTGGAGTCTGTGTTTCACTCGAGAGAACCTGCCGGGCTGTTCTCCAGGATGAACATACCATTTGGCATCTCTGCCACGGTGCATGGCGTTTCCATCACTCTGGTTCTGCAGCCATTCCAGTGTCGTGATGCCTCAGTTTTAAGTATTAACCCTTCAGTGACTGGTGATGCTCAACATTTTCATGTGATTATTTGCCATCCAGATATCTTAGTTGGGAAACAACTGTTCAAATCTTTTTTCCATATTTTGAGGTGTTTGCTTTCCAGTTGAATTTTGAGAGTACTACGTATTATCCTGGATACATGCCACATGGATACATGATTTGGGAATATTTTCTTCCAGTCTGTGGCTTACCTTGGCTTTCTTCTTTTTCTTTTTTCTGTTTTTTTTTCCCCCCTGGTACTGGGGATGGAACCACCCCCAAAAGCCTTCACACTGAGCTATATCCCTACCCCTTTTTAAAAATTTTGAGACAGGGTTGCACGAAGTTGCCCAGGCAAGACTTGAACATGCAATCCTCCTGCATCAGCCTCACAAGCGCTGGGTTCACAGATGTACATCAGCATATTTGCTTTATTTTCTTGATGTTCTTCAGGGGCCAAACACTTTTATTTTTCTTAAAGCCCGGTTGATCAAGTTTTCTTTTATGTATTGTTATGTTGTATCTAAGACCTCTTTACCTAGCCCAGGGCCATAAGGATTTTCTTTTGTTTTTAAAACCTTCATAGTTTCATATCTTACATTTATATTTTTGAAATTTTTGAGTTCATTTGTATAAGTGGTCTGTAGTACAGATCAAGCTTCAGTTTTTTCGGTTTGATGCCGAAGTGTTCCAGCACTCCGCTATTAACTGTGTCCTCTGCATTGATTGACCACCTTCTCCTCTTTGTCAGAAATCAACCATGCGCGTAGTTGTGGATGTGTGGATATCACATGTATGTGTGTGTGTGTGTGTGTATCAATTTCTGTATTCTTGTCTGTTCCATTGCCTATTTTCATGTAATGCCGGTCTGTTTTGACTACTAAGTTATATATAATAAATTAAAATTCAGTAGTATGAGTCCTTTAAGTTGGTTTATCTTTTTTGAAATTGTTTATGAAAAGTTTAATGAAGGGCATAAACAGAGTCATTAAATGTGAAGGGGCTGCAAAGCAGTTATAAAATGCAAACTTTAACGAAGTGATATTTATCAGAATTGAAAAGAAGCTATTTCCTTAGCATGTCTCACTTAGAACTAACAGCTCTGTTATGCAGTGGTGTAGCTCATGGTGCTAGGCTTTGATTAAAATTGCTTTTAAAATAAATATGAATCAATAATCTTTGAATATACTTTATTATAGTATAATTTTGATAATTCACATTTAAGAATATATTTCTCTTTCATACTAAATTAGTGTGTGGATTCACTTTTTAACCCTCATTTAAAAATTTTGTATCAGAGAGAAAAAAATCCCTATGGCTAAAAATTCAGAAGCCCTATTTATTTTCTCTTTCAGATGAGAAGAAAATGGATACACTGAGTGAGGGAGAAACAGTATCTGATATATTTGAAGACTTTAAGTTCTTTCTGCCTTATCTAAAGAAAGTCAAAAGAGTTTATCCTAAAATAATCATTAGCAAAGGAAAAACAGGTGGTAAGAAAACTTACACTGGGAAAACTGAAGGATATTTTGATATTTTGGGGGTGCACTTTTAAGTGTGAAAGTGTAACTCGCTAATCTCATAGACAGATTGAGAGGACACCACCAGCCTCTCTGGCCATGTAGAAGAAGGTGATGTTTATCATAAGATAAGAAGGGTAGGTGTATCGGCAGCCAGGCTATTGTCTGGTCTGGCAGAAAAAAAATAGTTGTATAAATATTGAGTAATTTGATTTAAAATTCAATTTTAATACAGATATTTTGAAAATAAATCAATATAGTCCAATGTACACTAAACAGCTGCTAAATACTTGACAACATCTTTTCTCTTTGGTTTTGAAAAGCTGCTTGTACTTGGCTGTTTCCTGTTTTCCCATCTTTTTTGGGACCCAGGTCAGCAAAAGTTTCATACAGAGGCAGTGATTAAGCTCACCCTTGAAGCATGAGCTCAGTTACACAAAGAAAAAAAAAAAAACAGTGACATTTGAAGCGAGGATATTGGGCCAAGGCTCACAATTTCATCCTATGGCAGTGGAAGCCACCCCAAGAATTGTACCAAGCTAGTGCATTCCTCCACCTGCAGCTTTATTCCTATGTTACACTACATGTAAGGGTCAACTTCAGGTGCACTGTAGGTCTAAACTGAAAGGCAAATAATAGGCCTTCTTGAAGATAACCTGGGAAAATCACCTTAGGATTTAGAGAGAAACAAAGATTTCTGAAAAGAGCCCCAAAGGGATGAACTATAAAGGAAATGGTGACTGAACTGTACTACATGAAAATTAAAAATTTCTGTACAGGAAGAGACACGATATTGGAAAGGGAACCCAGAATGGGGTTGATATTTCTATGACACATAACAAGCAAGAGGCTCACATTTGGAATACGTAATGAGCACCAATTAAACCAGCGAAGGAACCAGGTGTGGCGGCACACACCTGTAACCCCAACACCCTGCTGAGGCAGGGGGGATGCAGTGAGTCCAAACCCCACCTAACTGCTCTAATCGCTCAAATTCAAGGGCAGTCAGCAAAACACTGAGTTTAACTGCTATTTCCGAAGTTGTCGCTTCCTTTACATAAACGTTTCTCAGTTTGTTGTATACTCTGGCCCTAAAATGACTATGTCACCAGTCTGTTTTTTAGTTTTCTTACTGCTTTTTTAGGAAGATGATTTTCTGAGTCACTCACTTAGCCCTTCTCATTTTCAACATGGGGAAATTGTGGATAACGATGCTGTGTTCTTCCCTCCTGTCACTCCGCCAGGAACTGGGGCCGCCATGATTGGATGTGGGGGGAACCGCTTGATGAAATCTTGCTGCAGTGCTCCGTCCCGATAGCACAGGGCTGGTTTTCCTCAGTGCTTCATTTTGTACTGCACAATAAAAGCCACTTAAGGGCATGGAGTCATTCCACCAAACCACTTAGAAATGACTTCATACATTTTCTCACCGATGAAAACATCTCCTAGCCTTTTCACTGGTTGGAGTTCCAGTGTCTCTTCAAGAAGGGTAGGGGCTTGTGTGACAGTTGCTACCAACTTGAGTGAGAACTATGATAAGTGGCAAGTGTTCGATTTAATTTTCCTTGCACCAAAACCTTCCAATGTAAGAACATTGTAGGGTATATTTAATACTTTGACTAAAATATAATCCACTGGAAATGGGAATTCCCTCCTACAGAAAATGAACGACCCCATCATGTAGTTAGGATTGTTTCTATAATGCAGCTTCAAACACTTTTTCTAAGCATAAGACTAGCTCAAGCATAGAAAGAAGCACAGAATTAATGCCGTAGTTTTGATTTCAAGAATTGGCACTCTCATCCTCCCGTGTCTGCAGTTTCTTTTGCAGTAGGTATTCCCACTGTCAGCAGAGGAAATCACACTTACCTGAAGCAAACGCTGAACTCTGTTGTCACCAGGATTATGCCTTGGGAAGAGCAGGATTCTTTAGTGATTGTGTCTGTTGGAGAGGTATGTATGCAAGATAAGACATTCTTCTTCTCTCCCTACCATTTCCAAATTCCCCTCCTCAGTGGGAATCACTTTATCATTTTAAATTTTTATTCTAAATTTTTTAAAAAAATGGAATCCACACATGCCTGTTTGGGGTTTCAAATAATATATGTAAAACTTTTGACACCACTGAGGAAGAATTAAATCTGTAAATCTTTGTAAATCTACAAATGAAATAAAGTGGTTTAATGTGGGAGAGATAATTTTGCTAAATTTGAATTATATCTAACATAGCATTCCTGCACCCTATAAGATACAGAAATTGTATTTACAAACAAGAACACTAAAGTTGATTCTATAATAGTAAGATGCACTTAGCCCAATAAAATATTGGTAAATGTTGCAGGGTGTGCTGGCACATGCCTGTAATTCCAGCATTTGGGAAACCAAGGTAAGAGGATCACTGTGAGTTTAAGGCCTACTAGTAATACTATTTTTAAAAGTTGGTGTATATATCCAGAAATAATTTACATTAAGCCACAATAATTACCATTAATTGAAGGACTCGTTATGCCTGAGAGATTGTGGAAAATCTTTCTAAACATTTACAACCTGTGTTACATCCCTATAAAGTGGGTATCCACATCCTGATCTTACAGATGAAGAAACAAGAGCTTTAAAGAAAGTTAAGTAATTTGCCCAACTAATGGGTCCAAAGATTTCTATTTTACTCCTAATACCATTATGGCAGTCACTGTAGAATTTGAAAATTTGCCTAAAACTAATACAGTACTATATATATACAGTACTGTGTATATACAGTACTATGTATATGTATGAACCATAAGACTTTTTGTAGGGAATTCGACTTGCGTCTTATTTAAAATGTATATTATCTTTTACTTCAGAAATCCAAATTTGGGGAACTTATCCTTAGTAGATAATTATGCCAGTGTTTGAACATAATAAAAATATGACAGTGTAGAGCAACAGTTGAAACTACAGACTCTGCATCTGGGTTGCCAAGGTTCAATTTCAGCTTCGACATTTTTGTAAGGTAAAGTTGAGCAACTTCTTTAAGTTCTCTGTGCCTACTTTCCTTGTCTGTTAAATGATGAGAATTTTTCTATGCCATAGCAGTCTTTGGAGGAGAGATTAGCTAATATACTTAGAGTGTTTGGACTTAAAATGATACAACAAATAATCATTTCAGTACAGTATTGCATAATGACAGGATAATATTGGGGAAAAAACCCTAAATATCTACTAACAAGAGGCTCACTAAATATTTTAGATCTCTAATACAATACTCTGTACTCATTAAAAGGAAAGAGTATCTCTACACACAGATACAAAATCACATCCATATCATGTTGCTGAATGTAAAAAATGGTATAAAGCATCACATTTAGCATAATGTATTCCGGGATGGGAATATAGCTCAGTGACATAAGCACCTGCCTGACAAGTGCAAGGTCCTGCGTTCAATCCCCAGTACTGCAAAAAAAAAAAAAATAATAATAATAATAATAATAACAACAACAACAACATAATGTATTCTATGTAAAATGAGAAAGAAGAAAAATACATAAATAAAAATAAATGTATAAAGCAAAAAGAATGTACAAACTAAGGTATTAGCTTTCTTTATCTGTGACAAAACACTGAAGATAAACAACTTAAAGGAGGAAAAGTTTGCTTTTGTTGATAGTTTTGGAGGTTTCAGGCTATGGTGGGTTCGCTTCTTGCTTGTTAGACCTGAGGCCAGGCAGAAATACCATGATGGAAGGACGTGGTAGAGGAAAGCAGTGCAGCTGACGGCAGCTGGGAAACAGAGAGGGTGGCGGGAGGCTCTCACGGTCCCCTTCAGAAGCATGTCCTCAGTGGTCGAAGGCTGGGGATCAGCTCTCGACTCCATGGCCTTTGGGAGACTTTCAAGATCCAAACCATAGCATTAAAATAATGGTCTCCAAAATATAAGTAATGCTTATCTCTGAATGCTGGGAGTTAGAGGAATCATGGTTATTCTTTCTTTATCACTTGAATTTCTTATAATAAAGTTGTATTTGAATGCAGTAAAGGCAATCCCTGTGAACAAAATTTTCGATGGAAGAACTACTAGAAAAATGTAAACAAAAGATTGAACACTTACTATAGTTCATATCAGTTTCATTTTGTATATTGGAAGCAGATATATAACCTCCAAAATGCTTGACACATTTCTGTATTTTATACCCTTTATTTTTCTTCTTTTTGCAGAGTGCACATCTCTTTAAAATGTTTAGACAAACAAAATATTGGAGAACCAACTTAGAAGTGCAATACAGAAGGCTGTAATACAGACTTTAGCAGTATTTAATATCTTTCAATGTTGACTTAATTTATGGTTATTTTAAGAATTTTAGGTACTATAATACACTTGGCTATATGATGTCTGAGTTTTTAAACAACCTGATTATATATAGTCAGAGATGCCTTTTAGAGTGCTCAGGTTTGAACTGTCATTCTTCAAACTATTTTCAGAATTTTATATTGGAAACATTTAAGGGCTCTTGGCCACATCTTATAAATGGCATCAGTTATTTTTTAAAAAAACTTCCAAGAATCATATACAAAGAAAATAGAAAGAGAGCAAATAAATAACCTATTGGTACAC